>JBCNJP010001390.1:0-34356 GCA_039602395.1 Deinandra increscens subsp. villosa | reverse complement strand
CAAACTCTTTAGAACTAGTTTTGTGTTTCAGTTGTTTCTCTTAAATTATTTTTTCTTTTAAGTTTGTTAATTGTTTCTTTTTACTTATTTTCTTTGAACGTTTAAAGATCTTCTTTTTAATTTTATCAAAAGTTTTGAGCAAAATAATCGTATGTATAGGTCGTTTGGGTCTAAAAAAAATTTATATATTTATATTATATAAATAAATCCCCTGAATTTTATGCGGTTGTCGTCGATCCACGTCAGCTCGTTTTGCCCAAAACCGCCGTATCGGGTCGTTGTTCCCCGAACGATCGTATCGAGTGTGTATTTAAATATAACGACCTTAAATTACAATTTATCTTAATTAAAACTATATTTTTTATGAACTAATTATAGCTTAAATTAGTTAATGTTTATAACCGAGTTGTGGTAATTTTATATGTTTCTTTTTACGTGTACGATGCCCCACTCTGCTTTTAAAAGTTATTTGATTTTGAAACGGTATATGAAAACTTGTAGCAACGCATGATTGATAATAAACTAGACATTCTAACCGCATACGGCAGCGTGTCTAGTAATTTCTAGTTTTCATACAAAATATAAATTTATTTTCATATTATAAGAATAATACATGTTTTAAGACATGTTTTGCATGTCACTATTATGGTCCTTCATTCATAAAATGCAAATCTTACCCGTAAAAATAATACACGTGCTATTGTCTTGTTAAACATGGTATAACGATAATAATTAATTAAATAAAAAATTAGTATAATGTAGATATATTTTCTAAAAACTGAAATTATCTTAAAACAAACAAGTTGCAGACCCGCCCGCGCGTTGCGGCGGGCCTGCAATGATAGTGTTGTTCAATTTTATTTGATCTTGTGACCCGTCCGTGCTTTGCGGCGAAAGTATAAAACTATAAAAAGTATTGACCAAAGTCGAAAGCTCTAAAAGTATACTAAAAAACAAAAGTACAAAAGTTAAGGAGTATAAAACATAAAAGTCTAAAAGTTTCGTAGTGAAATTATAAAACTATAAAAATTATATTAAAAAAACGAAAGTAGGAAATTTCAGGGGAATAAAACGTCAAAGTCTAAATGTTGTGTCGTTGAAGTATAGAACTATAAAAAAATATACTAAAAAAGTGAAAGAGGGAATATTAAGGTAACAAAACATCAAAAGTTAAAAGTAGTGTCCTCGAAGTATAAAAATATAAAAAAAGTCGTCGCCGAAGTCAAAAACACTAAAAGTATACTAAAAATGAAAGTAGTCTAATAAAATACGAAATTAAAAAAAAAGGTATAAAACCTAAAAGTCTAAAAGTCTCGTGGTGAAAATATAAAACTATAAAAGTACTTAAAACGAAAGTAGAAAAGTTAAAAGTTTTGTGGTCAAGGTAGAAGACCACAAAATTTAAAACAAAATAAAAACTTTAAAAGTTATGAGGTAGAAAACGTAAAAGTATAAAACATATTTGGCTAAACTATGAAAACTAAAGTTTAGTATTCCGTTTAAAAAAAAAAGAAAAAAAACACAAAACGTAAAAGTTTCAGGGTAGAAAATGTTAAAGTGTTTAACTATTATGGCCAAACTATGAAAAAGTTAAATTCCTTTTGAATTCTATTTGTTATGTATATATATAGTATAATAAGAAACTAATAAAATACACTTTTCCTTCCTGATTCCTATTAGTGAAAATACCAAAGTGGAAAAAAACAAATTTTAAAACGTAAAGGGCATAAAATGTAAAACGTAAAACTAATGTGACACAAATAAGAAACTAATAAAGTTCACTATGGCCAAACTATGAAAAAAGTTAAATTCGTTTTGAATTCTACTTGTTATGTATATATATAGTATAATAAGAAACTAATAAAATACATTTTTCCTTATTAGTGAAAATGCCAAAGTAGAAAAAAACAAATTTTAAAATATAAAGGACATAAAATGTAAAAACATAAAACTAATTACCCTATATAACAATTTTAAACATGGATGAATAGTAAATGGATGAATAGTAAATTGTAAAATGTACACCCCCAACAGCATCATGTACAAGTTGTTGTCATTGGTCATCTTGCACGTGCAAGTTCATCTACTCCACGTTACCTTCCCAGTTCCCATACCATACCCATCATACCACCAGCTCTTCCATCGCTCCATCGCTGCCACTTTCATAAATTTTATTTTTTGATTTAGATTTCAAGTTATCAGGTAATTTTGATTTTGATATATGATTCAATTTTTAGGCTTTCAAATAGATTCTTCCCCAATTTTGATTTTGATTTCATAGGAATTGGGAGAAATTTCAACCATGATCAGATCGTATGAGAATCGGAAGCTCTATAAGTCGCAGTTGTTCCAAGACCTCCTTCTAATCGGCTTCATCTTCGTCATCGTCGGTCTTTAATTTCTCTTCTTCTTCCCGATATCCTATTCCCCGTGTCTCACTCCTCTTTGGCTGAAGAGTTCACCAAAATCAAAAGCATGTCGAGGTACGCTACCTACTCTCCCATCTCACTTTCTCTCTCTATTACGATTTGGTCGTCACTTTCGTTTGATGCAGAACCCCTAGACTATGGATTGTGTGATTAGGTGATGTCAAGGTCTCGCCTTCGATTGAAATCGCCGTTTATCTATTTCCTCATTGACTCATGTTTGATTTCTTTGTGCTTTGGTAGATTTCTTTTGATTTCTCTGTGCTTTGCAGTGCTCCCATTATTTCTCGTTTCCTGTTTTAATTTTCACTTTGGTTTGCTCACGCGTGCTCATTTTAACCTTCTTTTTCTGCTGCATATTACTTTATTCAGCGCTGGTATTTTGACCTTCCAATGTAAGGTATTCGCTAAACCCTAAACCACACTAATTCTTCTCTAAAATGATGATGGTAATTGTTTGGCCATTTGGGAAAAAAAGAAAAGAGACACGACGTCCACAAACTTAATTAATCATAAAATCAAGAATAGATGTAGAAAACTCAACCCTATAATCAGGTCATATATATGTGTCATTTAAAAGAAATTATAACATAAAGTAGATAATCAACTTAACTCACCTCTAATATTTCAATCTGACATTGTAAATTTTATACTTTGTTGTAATATATGAGATTGTAGCTCACATTTTGTAACGAGATTACATATTTTTTCTTAACGAGTCTGACTACATTTTGTTGTTTGCAATTTGCAGTTTGTAGTGACAGAAGTTACAGGTTGCATTTTGTTGTTAACAAGTGAAATTACAGCTTTGGTTTTGTATGATGGTAAGGGAACATTTTAGATTGCAAGAGTCACTGTACAGTTTGCATGTTTTCTGGATTACATCTTCCATTTCAAAATGGTAACGGTTCCAATTCCATTCGGTTATCTGCAGCTTGCATTTTTACCGCCTGTCAAGCCTCAAAAGCAAGATCAAAATACTGTGCAACCAACAAGTAGTTGTGGAGCAAATACCCATCTCTGAAAAGTTATTACCACATCTTTAGGTAAATTTAACCATGTTGATTTGGTTGAGAATAAATATCAATCTTATATGTTATTACAAAGTTTAAATAATGGTCATGAGACGAAGAATAATTTTGAAAAAAACACATGTGTAGCAAGAAAAGACAAAGAAAATATCATAAACCAAAAATAAATGCTTAACAAAATTTATAGCCAATTTAATATATTCCTACAATGTTGAATAAATATTTTTTTGCCGAAGAAGAAGATGGACGATTATATGTCATCCCTTGATTTCAGGTTCTTTTTTTACTATTAATTGGTTATTGGGTATTCTAACTATTTCTGCAAAATATATGTGTGTGTATACAAGGTTTTAGGGGAGAGGGACCTTACAACCTAATTGATATTTGATTGTTCATAAAAGTTTTGGTTTGAGGGTTCTCTTCAAGTTGTTGTTCAATTTCATCATTTCTTTTCCTATTGTTCTTAGGTGAGGTAATTTTCTCTTTTTTGGATCAGGTGTAACATGAGTGTTTTGCTGTAGTTTTGTCTCTTGGTTATTGAGATGAGTAGATTTTAATCTTCTATAAATTAAGAGCAATGGGTCAGACTTTTCTCACATCAGTATGATTATAATTAAACTTCGTTCTTCCTGATTTAGTGTTTTTGTGTACTACACCTGTTGTATATTTTGTATGCATACATGCTGCTGCTGGTTTAATGCTATTGTAGTCTCAAAAATTGTTTTTGTTGCTACTATTTGGAATTAAGATTACTAAAGTGGACTTGCGACTTGCAGGGTATAGGTTCAAGTATGCATGGAGACTATTCTAATGCCTTTTAACATCTTAGCTGAATGCGACCATTAAGGTAATTACTATTACTTGATCTCTTCATACCATGGATCTTAATTTCTTTAGATCAATTGCTTTTAATGATTTCAATATTTGCTCGGAATTAGAGTATTTGTAATTCTCTTAGTTCGAGTTTTGATGAAGATGATGGCACTACTATGGGTATTGGGAATGTCAAAATATATATATTCTAATGGGGTTATAAGCAGATTAACACAAGGATTAGAAGTCGTTCACAATGAGGTTCTTTTCAAAGTATTAAGTTCTTCCATAGATTGGTAAAGTTATTTTGACCAAATACTTATTTATAGATTTCTATAAAGAATAGAGAAGATTTTGGTGTAAAAAGTTGGATGAATTTACCAACAGTCGAGACTAATTAATTCAGATTGTCAAAAGGGAAAAGGACGAGAATAGCCGGTTTGACCACGGTTGGACGAGAATGTCCACACTTTAAAAAAAAAAGACCAAAGTAGCCGGTTCCACGGTCGTCTAGCATCGTCCACCGACGGTCGTCCGACTGTACCCCAAAACCAATAAAAAAACGCCACCTCAGCATTCCACGGTCGGACAAGCCCTTGGTCAATGGTCGTCCGACTGTTCTCCGGGGCCCAGCGACCGTTCCGACATTCCTACTGCCACGGTCGGTCCGACCGTCTGACACGTTTGTCGGAGGCGTCCCGACCGTGGAATTTTTTTTTTTAATTTAAAAATCATATTTTCTACGGTCGCGGTATATATGGTCGTCGACGACTGTGTCTACAGTCGTCCGACCGTTGTGTATTTTTATATATTTGTTAATTTTTTAAATAAAAATTTAATTTATTTATTTTTTACTCACTTTATAGGTGTAAAAATGAGAATATTATATATTATATATTATTGTTTATAAAAATAAAATTAAAAAACATTTTAATTCTTAAACGGTCGGACGACCGTGGATTCTCCGACCGCGACCGTGTTCCCAGACGGTCGGACGACCTTCAATAATTTGTTTTTTCGAATTAAAAAAAAATAAAAACCACGGACGTGGCGCACCCGACAGTGTGTCAGACGGTCGAGCCGACCGTCGCAGACAGAATGTATCGACGGTCGTGCCGACCAATCGCACGGTCGGGCACTTTCAAAAACCTATACGTGTCAGACGGTGATTTGGTGGAAACTCACGGTCGTCCGACCGTGGTTGAACGGCTAGGACGACCGTCGAAGCGGCTATTCTCGTCCAACCGTGGTCAAACCGGCTAGTTTCGTCTTTTTCCCATATATGATGCAAAAAGTGGATTAATTCTAATCTGTAGATAAGCATAGTGAGAGTTTCAAAATATAATTTATAGTCTAGCTTTTACCTACTGTGCTATAACATAAAAAAGGAATTTATAGTCTAATTTTTATCTTTTCCCTACAGACATTCAATTCTTGGATCGTTGCGTGTATAATTTACATGTTTTCTTTTCGGGATACGGAGATCAAGAAAGAAAGGGCAAGAAAGTTCAAGCGTCGGAAGGTTGGAAGGTTGGAGAGGATATTTACTTATATGTTTGCATTTATTGGTGTATATAAAGTTTCACATAAACATCGCCGCGCGCAACGCGCGCTTCTAGCCCAGCTAGTGTGACACAAATAAGAAACTAATAAAGTTTACTATTCATCCTAATTTCTATTGTATATATGTATAATTATAATTAGTAATATTTACAAGAACTTTAACTTTTAAGACACTTAATAAGACCGAAGGACACATAAAAGTCAGATTGATTTCGATTTCTAACCCAAAACCAAATTTAGAACCGGTTTAGCAAGAACTTGCTAGGAACAAGTTATAGTTGTCGGTTTGAAACCAAAATTTTAACCGGTTTGACCTTTAGTCTTTTAACCCGACCCGGTTTTAAAAATGATTTAATGCCAAAACCTTTTTTTTTTTTTTGAACGGCAAAATTGGATCACTGACGGGGGCATTACCCACCCACCCGATCATCTCCAACCCCCATCAGGAGGTAACTCACCACTGGTGAGAAAACCCCCTGACCCAACTTGTAACCCCCATTTATTTACTTTTTGTTACAAGTGGGACTTGAACCCAAGACCTCCCATTTATAATGTCTTGTGTACCTCCCTCTAGCCAATTGGGCTAGAGAATGCCAAAACCTGATTTGTGCAACTCTAAACTGGACCATCCATTCTTTCAACATGCAATTAACAAAAACATTGGGCCGAGCCCAATCCACGAGGGCCATTTCGTGAGAAAGCAAAATAAGGGTTTTAAAGGAGTCGTCGTTTGTATCCTGTAAACCCTAATCGCTCCGGAGCAGCAGCTAAGCAGGTATGCCCCTCATTTTCTCAATTCACAACTTCGTTTTTCCAGATTCTGTAGATCTGTTCGTAACTTTGATAGTTATTAATCTGGATGTTTGTTTGTGTGTTAATAGTAATTTGTTTGAATTTTGTTGAAAAGAGCGTGTGAGAGAGATGGCGAAGTCGAAGAATCACACGGCGCATAACCAGTCTCACAAGGCCCACAGGAACGGAATCAAGAAGCCGAGGAAGCACAGACACACTTCCACCAAAGGGGTAATCCTTTTCTATTCGTCTAATTTTTCGCCCAATATTGGATCAGTGAATTAGGGTTTACGGTTGTTGCTCATCGGTAGGTGTTAGGTGCGATACACCGGATAGAAACAGTTTCCTGCGATTTAGGCTGACTTTTAACTAATGCTTTTTGTGAATCCAAGACTGCTGTAGTTTAGTACTTTAGTATGATGATTTTTGCTTATATTGGCACAGTCTGTTTGTGGTGCTTGTGTCAAATTGCCACTGCTCTGTTTTAATTAGAAAGCCCGGATCACCGTACCAAACCAGTACCTGGTATTCGGTTTTGGTGCCTGTTGGTTTCGGTTTTTTTTTTGGTTTTTATTCATGTAACCAACAAAATCGATACTCATCTACAGGGCCGGCCCCGAAAACCCTTAAAAAAATTTAGGCCCTAGGCGAGATAGAAAAATGGGCCCTTATAATATAAAGACAAATGCGCATGTATAAAGAATAAAAGAAACATTTAAATACCTATTCAAATCAATGTTTTAAAAACCGGTTTTTTAGTTGAACCGGAAAACTTTCCGGGGCCGGTTCGACCGGTCGGACCGGTTAGACCGGCCGGTTGAACCGGTTAGGGGATTTATATATATATTTTTATAAAAATGTTAATAAATTTGTACACCACAACGAAAATAGTTAAAATACAATGATAATCCACTAAAAAATAATACCAAATAGGTATTTCATAAGAATATATAAGTTTTAAACTTTAAAAAATAATAAAAAATAACAATAAATTTAAAAAAAAATATTTTTTTTGAAAACTGTCAGAAAACCGGTTGAACCGAAAAAAACCGGAAAAAACTGGAAAACCGCCCGGTTCAAAACGGTCCGGTTATGTCCAAAAAACCGGAGATTAAAAAACCGGTATGATGACCGGTTGGCGGTTGAACCGGTTGAACCGGACCGGTTGAACCGGTTTTTAAAACATTGATTCAAATCATGGAGTTGGAATGAGCGGCGGTTTCCCAGAGTAATAGGTTTAATAATTTCTAAGTATTGAATAAATTAAGACTCAATGTTGCTAAATACATGGAAATTTGAATGTTATACAAAATTTGACTATATTATGACTTTTACTATGTTTTCAACAAGGAACCTAATTCTATTCTAGTTCTAAGCTTAATTTTAACAAATGACATTAATATTCATACTAAATATCACGATCAGGGCATAATGTATCTATAACAAAAATATTAACAAATGACATCAATATTCATAATATATATCACGATCAGGGCATAATGTATCTATAACAAAAATATCATGCAGCTGTAGGTCTCGAACCGGTGACCTGTTGTTTATTTTAGCGCTCACAAACCAGCGGGACTAAGGAACCAGTTGTTATTTCGCAAAATATCAAATAAAAACACTCAATCTGATATATACAAAAAATTTAAAAATTCCGGGCCCTCCAAAATCCCGGACCCTAGGCGGTCGCCTACCCCGCCTATGCCCCGGCCCGGCCCTGCTCATCTAGTATATACTTTCACTCCTTTTTTATTCTAGTTTTTTTTTTTTTTTTTTTTTTTGGGTATGACACTGGTTGGGTACTGATATCAAAGAAGATATAATCTGATTGTGGGCTAGTTATGGGATTGGTTAAGTATAAGATTATGGTGTTTTAATAAACTATCTTGCAGATGACAAGCTCATAAATGATATTTATTTGTGTTTTTTATTTTAGATGGATCCCAAGTTTTTGAGGAACCAAAGGTATGCAAGGAAGCATAACAAGCAGAGCGGTGAATCTACTCAAGAAGAGTAGATCTTTTTGCGGCTGCCTCTTATCATCTTTCTGTTTTGAGTTTTTGTTCACATTTAGAACTTGTATGTTTTCGACTTGCATATGTTTGGATTCTACATTGTGACTTGCATATGTTTAGATTCCATATGATTTATGGGAGATCATCTTTTTCTTTTGAGTTTCTGTTATCATCCACTGGAACTTTGATATTTTCATGTGGCTTTTTTAATCTTTCACAGGTTTTTTCAATTGTGTTCAGTTTAATCTGTTGACAATACAGTTTTAACTCAAAATCCTCCATAAACATATTAAAAGTCCATCTAGAAATATCTAAAGATGATGTTAAAATTGCCATGTCTGTATATGATACTCTGGATGACTGTATAAGATAATATGGATGATCATCTTTTTGTTTTTGACCATGTTATCAAAAAACTGTTCAAGACACTTCATTGTTTTATCGTTAAGTTTATTCTATACTTCAATCACATATGCTGCGTTCTAGAGTTTACTTAAAGAGGGAAAATAAAAGAAATGAGATGAAAGGAAGATAAAGGAAAAGAAGAGAAAGAAAGAGCAGGGGAGTGATTTCTTTCCTTTCAAATCAGAAGGAAAGAAAAAACAATAAAAATGGTTTAACATTCTTTTCATTTCCCTCCCCGGTGGCCACTTGGGTGCAGCTTCTTCTCCTCCCCCGGTGCACGCTGCAGGTCTTTAGACTCCAAAATCGGCATGACTGTCGTTCTGGGAATCGAAAAGCCTTGCGAGGCCGCTCTATCATGACTTCCTTATCCACGTGGGGAAGGGAAGGTGGGGTCGAGCAGTTAGTCGGTCGCCTCCTTGACGCATCCAGGGAGGGGCACGTGGGGGCCTCGCGTGTCGAGGCTGATAAGGATAGCCAGGCTGCCCCTAACATCAAACGTTGCCTCCGGAAAGTTGCGGATGGGCAGTTTACTGTGGCCGTGAAGGTGCTATCTTCTTCTGGGGTAGTGTCGCACAACGCCGGCACTATTCAGGCTTTGGAGGCCAAGCACCCATTTCGGCTTGCTCCCTCCATGCCTACTCACCCTTTTTCTGAGCCCCCGCTGGTCGTTACTGCTGATCGGGTCCTCGAAGGCTCGAAGGCATTAAATCGTTCCCTAAAGGGATGTCTTGTGGTAGGGACGGGTTGAGGGCTCAGCACTTTTTGGACAGTCTTTGTGGGGATGGGTCCGCCACTGCCAATGACCTTTTGGGTGCTATGACATCAGTCGTTAACTTATGGCTTGAGGTGGGGGGGGGGGGGGGGGCGGTTAGTCTGGCAGCCCCTCATGCCACTTTTAAAACCTGACAATGGGATTCGGCCTTTCGCGGTGGGCACTATTTGGCGTAAGTTAGTCTCCAAGCTCGCTATGAAGGGGGTTGGTAAGGAAATGACTCAATATCTTCAAGACTTTCAGTATGGGGTTGGAGTCCCCAGCGGGGCTGAAGCTATATTGCATAGCGTCAATCGGTTCTTGGATGATCGACATGCAAATGGGTCTCTAGCCATGCTCATTGTGGACTTCTCTAGTGCCTTTAATCTTGTTGACCGACCGTCCTTAATTCGCGAGGTTCGGTTACGGTGCTCGGCTATCTCGCCTTGGGTGGACTTCTTATATGGGCAGACGGCTCGCTTGTACTTGGGGGACGATCATATATGGGCCACTACAGGGGTTCAGCAGGGTGACCCGTTAGGTCCACTTCTGTTTGCCCTCGTTCTTTACCCCCTTGTACACCATATCCGGGACAGTTGCTGCCTCCTACTATACACATGGCACCTTGATGATGACACGATTATTGGGGATGTTGAGGAGGTAGCTAAGGCGCTTGGAATCATCAAGGTGATGGGTCCACCGTTGGGGTTGGATCTTAATATAAAGAAGACCGAACTTTTCTGGCCGAGTTGTGATGGTAGGAAGACCCGTCCAGGGCTCTTTCCACTAGAAACATCAGTAGACCGACGCTGGGGGTGAAGCTCCTTGGTGGGGCAGTTAGCAACGATGGGGGGTTTATCCAAGGTTTGGCGCTGAGGAGGGCAAATACTGCTACTGATCTTAAGCGCCTCCTCCCTAAGCTTGGTGATCCCTAGTGTGCCCTCCTCCTGCTCCGTTCGTGCATGGGCATCGCCAAACTTCTCTTTGGCCTCAGAACATGTCCTCCTGCTCATGGGATAGGGGTAGCTGTGGCTTTTGACAACGATCTGCGTTCGGCTATTTAAGATATTGTTGTGTGCGGGGGGCCCTTCTTTGGGGACCTCTAATGGCGGGTTGCCTCCTTGTCAATTAAGCACGGGGGGCTTGGGGTCTACTCGGCTGTTGAGGCTTCCTCCTATGCTTTTGCGGCCTCGAGGGCCCAATCCTAGGGGCTTTAGGACCACATCCTTCGGGAGTGTGGGGTTTGCAATATGGACTCGGCGTATTCGAGTGAGCTGGCTGGTCCCTGCGATTTAATTCCGGGCTTTGACTTTAGCGGTTTCACTAACAAGGACACCGCCCCACCCAAAGCCCAACATGTTTTGACGAATGCCCTTTTTAGTAAAACCATGCAAGAGATGGAAGCTGCTTTCAGGATGACAGCCAGGCAAAAGGCGGTTTGGGAATGCCTTCGCCAACCACATGCCCAGGATTTGCTCCTCACCCTCCTTATTGATGGGCTGGGGCAACACATGTCACCAGTCGAGTACCGGGCAATCCTTAAATATCGGCTCATTATCCCCCTGTACCTAAGTGATGAGAAATGTCTTGTGTGTAACAAGACATGTTTGGATGCTTATGGGGAACACGCGGTCCATTGCAAAGAGCTTCCCGGTTTCAAATACCGACACGATCTGGTCCGGGATGTTTTATTTGACATTTTCAAGAGAGCTGGGATCTCTGCGAAGAAAGAATCCCCGGTTAATTTTCTATCGGACCCATCGGACGGGCGGTCCTCTCTTCGTCCGGCGGACGTTCTCGTTTTTGGAGTGAAGAACGGGAAACATGGCTGTGTCGATCTTACAGGGGGTTCCCCTCTCGTGGGGCTCAAGGGCTCTTGTTTTCGGGCGGGCCAGGCTGCAACAAAGGCCGCAGCAGGGAAGATGCACAAACACGAGAAATCGTGCCTTGAAAATCAACACGTGTTTGTTCCTTTTGCGTTCAATACATTCGGCTACCTTGCTTCGCAAGCTGTGGACACATTGTGTCACATCCAAAAAGTCATGCATGGAAATGTGGCGACTCCCAGGGGGATGAATGTGGTTTTCACTCGACTTGGCTTTGCTATTCAGAAGGGGCTGTCGGCGTAGCTTGTTGCCCGCCTCCCTTGTACTTTGGGTTGAGTTGTAACCAGAATTCTTATAAGTTAATCAGATAGTATTGATTTCCCTCCCTTTCCCATAAGCGAAACTCGGGAAAACAATTTCATTTTTGTTTCCTGCCCATTCCCTCCTTAAATGGAACTCAAGAACACATTTTTTTTACATTTTCTTCCCTTTCCCTCCTTAAGTGAACTCGAAAACACAGTGTACGAGTTGACGATAACACTTATCTTTTTATTAATTTAAAAATTACACCTTTATCTTATTTAATTACACTATTCACTATAACGTTATGTGTCATGGGTGGGTATGAGAGCTTTGGTGACACAATAGACCATGGTTGGGTATCAGAGCTTTGGTGACACAATACAGCGTTGTCTGGGTTGCCAATTTTTGACCAACCGTTATTATTTATATATGTTTTTAGTTTCCACATCAAATGCTAATCGTACAGTAAACAAGCTCCAAATAAAAATGAGAGAGACTAAGGGGGTGTTTGATTACCTCTTACCGGGTCCAGTAAGGGCTGACCACTGACCCGGTAAGTGGTCAGCTCGTTTGATTTCGTTAAAACATATCACTGACTGAATCAGCCCTCTGACCGAGTCCCTCATTTACAACCCTCTGACCGAGTCCCTCATTTGCAACGTTGTTCCTCTGCCACTTTCAACCCTAAATCGCTGCTCCAAAGAGAAAGAAAAGCTACAGCGGCTCCTCCGCCGCTCCTCCTCCCTCCTCGCAACCTCCCTCCTCGCAGCTACCTCCGCCGCTCAATTGTTCCTCGACGCTCGATTGTTCCTCCGACGCTCGACTGTTCCTCCGCCGCTCAATTGTCCCTTGCAACAAGCTGTGTTCATTTAGCTTTACATCGCCGGCAGGTATCCACAAATTCAAATCCGTTAGCTTTTTATTTCTTCTGATCATGTAATTAATTGTAATTGTTAATTGGTGAAGAATTCGATCACTCTGGATCTTAAATCTTGAAATTGAGAATGCTAATTGCTGTGAATTTTAGGGCTTAATTTAATTTGAAATGATCATCTTTTGGTGGAAGATTTCACAATCTGTGTTGGGGTTTTTATTTGTTGATCATTTTGCTTGAGGAAAATTACGAAATGTCCCAAATTTGATAATGGGGTTTTAACTAATTTTCCATAAAAGATTGAAAGATTAATTTTGACACACTTTTAAAGTTAATTACAATATATGACAAATGTTGTTTGAAAATTGAACTCACTCATTGTGATTTGGGGGTTTTAGATCCTTTCTTGGCAATTTACTTGTAATATATGAATGATTCCTATTTTTCTATCTTTGTGGGTTGCTGATAAGTTTATAATTCTGGATTGGTTTCGTGAAATTGGGTTTGTAACCAGATGATTCTTGAGGGTGATTATGGGTTTTTGGTATCCCATGCTAAATTGAAAATTGTGATGATTCTTAAGGGTGGTTATGGGTTTTTGGTATCTCATGCTAAATTGAAAATTGTGATGTTGATTATGAGCCTAAATGACTTGGTTTTGAATTAAACCAGAGAATGATAATATTATTGATAATTGTTGTGAATAATAGGGTTACATGGGGTCTCTATATATAGAGAATAATATTGCACTCTAATACCCTAAACTATAATATAATATCAACCCTAGTATAATAGTCTAATACTCCCCCGCAAGCTAAACGCGGTAGCGATTGTAGCTTGAGATGTAATTAACTAAAAACATAAAGGACTGAAACTGTAAATAACTAAAACTATATTTTTTTTGAAGTCAGATCCAGCTGTATCCATCATGCCTTTTCCTTTGTCTTGTTCACCACCATAGAAAATTACGTGAGTTCCTTTGTAAATAAGATTTGGTGATTTCTTAATTTAAGTCCACCAAAAATAGCACCAGTAGATTTTCTGCACGTCATGCTGTTTATTTTCAGTCGCCTTCACCGAATTTATTTTGACGGTTTTCTACCGCCATCACCAGATGCTGGTTCCTGGTTGCTTTTTTGCTCCCCCCCCGCTACCAACGGATCATTTTTTTCTTTTTATCTCGCTTGAGAACTAAAACACGATGGTGGGCCGCCGTTGTGTGGCGGAGCCGCTAATGTATAGCGGCGGTGATGTCGAAAATTGGGATGGAACACCGCTGTGTATGCGGTAGTTCTCCCCATCGCCTTTGTCTTCTCTTTCGCCTGAGAATCATGCACGGTGGTGCGTCGCCGGTATGGCAGAGCCGCTGTTGTATAACGGCGACGATGTCAAGAAGTGCGGTGTATCACCCGCCTTGTATGCGGTGAAGAGGAGATCCGGTGGTGTTGTTCCGATGCGGCGGCGGCGGCTAGGGTTAGGGTTTGCACTGACGGCGGCCAGGGTTGGGTTTGTAATGGCGGTGACTATGGATGAGAATGGTGGTGATCGTTGTGGATAATTCGAATTTAGGGTTTTGGGATGGTTGACGGGAGAGGAGACATGGATCTGATTCTTTTTTATTTGAATGGGTAAAAAAAAGATGAATAAAGGAAAACAAGAGAAAAAGGAAAGAACGAGGTGGTGGGTAGGGCGGCGGCGGTGGCCGGCCGCCCTACCGGAGAAATCTCTCAGTGTTTGTTCTCTGGCTCTGATACCAAATTAAACCAGAGAATGATAATATTATTGATAATTGTTGTGAATAATAGGGTTACATGGGGTCTCTATATATAGAGAATAATATTGCACTCTAATACCCTAAACTATAATATAATATCAACCCTAGTATAATAGTCTAATATTTTGTTTGATCTATAATCAAATTATATTATGTAATTTCTCTGTTTTCTATTTGGCTCAACCTATATATGTAATGCTTTGTTTTTCTTTTTTGTGAATTCTTTGTCTATCTGTTCTAGAATAAATCTAATCTTGCAGTTGTGCTAACCATATATTCACTGATGTGAATTTGTTTTTGGCATCATTTTGTGTGACAAAATGTGAAAGGATGTGAATTTACATTTGTTTTTTTTGGTTCTGATGTGAATTTGCTTTTGGCTTTAACATGTGCTAAAGATTAGATTATGCCATGTTCTATCAGTTAAAGATTTCTTGGATTATTGTGGCTTAATTTGTGGCATCTTTTTAAGAAGATTTAAGAGATTATTTGGTGGTTGCTTTGGGTGATGTATAGTTATATTATTAGAATGGGGTTCAGAAGGCGTTGAATATATGACTACTTTGCGGAACCAGATTGTTAATCAACTATTTTCAAGTGCTTCAAATTAAATTTGTATGAGTTATGCTTGATTTGGATTTTGTATGACACTTTGAGTTTTAAGCTATTATGTGTGTTTTAAAGTTGTTTATTTTTAATCACCACTAAACATAAGATAAAACAGAAAGTTTGTTATTATTTTTTTTATCGTTTATATTAATGAAGATACAATTATGGTTTTTAACTTTAAAAAACGTATTTCTATTTAATTAAAAAGAAATATTTTTATTATAAAAGAATGTGTTTCATTTCTTTTTTAACACGTACAACAAAAATCATTGTATTGATTTTTTGTTTCAAAATTTCTTTTATATTTTATTTTATTTTATTTTTTTATAAAATGTTTTTAATACATAAAAAACAAATTAGCTATATACATTACTCTGTCAGCTGTCGTCCAAAGAAAAAAAAAGAAAAAAAAGAAAACTCAGTCAGCTCTTACCCAGTCAGCTACTATCAAACACCCAAGTTTCAACCAAAGTTTCTTACCCAATCAGCTCTTACTCACTCAGCTCTTACTCAATCAGCTTTTACCGAGTTAGCAACTATCAAACAACCCTAAAATAAACTTTTCAATCAGTTCAATTAATTCAATCCCCAACACTTAAATGCTAGCACTACCTATTAAATAAGAAATGCAGGAAACTTGAAAAACAAATGACCTAAGAACATGGATAACAACACGAAGATAATGGGAAATATATAAAAGGAATGGTGACGTGGGCAACAGTTGATCATGGTATGTAGCATACTTGTTGAAGCTCCTCCTTCTCCCCCCTTTGAAATCTGTGTATCTGTATGCCATTACATATATACTTTATTGTTAGACACATTACATATATCCATCCATGTTTATATGATTAACGAGATTTTACCACTCCGCGCGTTGCTGAGGGGTTGAATTTGTATACTGAACGAAAGTCAAAAAATTAAGTGATCTAAAATGTAAAAGCTTAAAAGTCTCGTGGTGAAAGTATAAAACTATAGACGTATACTAAAAGCGAAAGTAGAAAAGTTAAAAGTTTCGTGGCAAAAGTAGAAGACAAAAAAACTTAGAACAAAAATAAAAACTTTAAAAGTTAGAGGGTTAAAAAGTTAAGGAGTATAAAACGTAAAAGTTTAAAAGTCTCGTGGTGAAAGTATAAAACTATAAAAATATACTAAGTTAAGGGGTATAAAATGTAAAAATCTAAAAGTCTCGTGGTGAAAGTATAAAACTATCAAAGTATACTAAAAACAAAAGTAGAAAAGTTTAAGGTTTCGTGGCCAAAGTAGAAGAAAACAAAACATAAAACATAAAAAAAACTTTAAAAGTTAGAGGGTAAAAAAGTTAAGGGGTATAAAATGTAAAAGTCTAAAAGTCTTGTAGTGAAAGTATAAAACTATAAAAATATACTAAAAACAAAAGTAGAAAAGTTAAAAGTTTCGTGGTCAAAGCAGAAGACAAAAAACTTAAAACAAAAAAGAGTTTTAAAAGGTAAAGGGTACAAAACGTAAGAGTATGAAACATATGTGACCAAGCTGTGAAAACCAAAAGTTTACTATTTCGTTAAAAAAAACAAATTGTAAAAGTTTAAGGGTAAAAAGCGTCAAAGCTCCAAAGTGTTGTGGTCAAACTATAAGAAATAAAAAGTATACTATTCAACTTCCAAATTCGATTGTTATATATATAAATTAGTTACTTATACCGGTAAACAATAATCTAAATAGTTACTATCCCAACCTTTTTAGTACATGTACCCAAGCATATATACACAACAAAATTTATTCAACAGGTATAAATGGCAATTGTACAAAGAATGATATAAAGTAATTAGAACAATGACTTACTTGGTAGAGTAATGCTTTTTCAAGTTCCTTGACAACGGATTTCATTGATGGACGTTGGTCTTGAGTTTCTGCCACACAATGAATTGCAATTTCAATAAATGTGTTCAAAGAATCCTTGCTCGGTCCTCTGCTTGGAACAAAATTGTTTTCATTAATTTCTTCCTTTATTATAGGATCTATCATCTCTTCTAGTGTTCCCAAGTAAAAGCTTCGTCTTGCCACAACGGCCAACCCTCTATCACTCTCCTTTTTGTAAATTGGATCTTCAGCTAACCTCCCACATAAAATTTCAAACAAAACTACTCCAAAACTATAAACATCTGATTCTCTTTTTAACTTATCAGTCAACTTATATTCTGGATCTATGTACGATGGTCTGCCAACCCAGTCGAGATAGAGGTCTTCGTCTTCTTGATTTAGAGGCATGAATATAGAGTCTTCAAAACCCATAATCCGTGCCCCCCATTTCTCGTCCAACCCAATGCCGTAGCTATGTATTTCACGGTTTATTATCATCTTTTGGTCTTCAATCTCAGAGTGAAGGTAGTTCAATGCGTGTGCAACATCAATGCAGATTTTCAAACGTTTTTCCCAAGTAAAAATACGCATTCCGTTCACCTCGTCTAAATAAGAACCAAGGAATCCATTAGAAACATTGTCAATGATTAGGATCATCTCAGAACCTTCAATACAAAACCCAAGTAGAGTGACTATGTTTGGATGTTTTACACGGTTAAGCATTTCAATTTCTGTAAAAAACTCTTCTTCTCCACACACGTCATCTCCATAAGGATACCGCTTTATAACTACAATGTCGGGTTTCTTGGGATGTCCGCCTTTATCCACTCCTTCCACAAATGAATGATTTTCTTTATGAAAAAGGTCGAGTTCTTCTGCTTTGTACCAACTACAACCATTAGTATGAATTCTGTGTGTGTATCCGAAGTCATTGGTGGCTGATTTTATATGACGGAGTGGAACCTTCAAGTGTTGAAAGTTGTTTACCTGACATGACAAAGGGGAAAAACGAGTTGCAACATCTTATTATACCGAATAGCAAAATTACAATTAAGGGCCCAGAAAAGAGAGTTAATCTATTGCCCACTACCCACTTAGCCTGAAAAGAAAGAAAAGGCCGCCAATCAGTTCGAAACGTTCCTCAATGCATGACTCCGCCGCCTCATCCATATGTTTTCTTTGAATTTTTCTATCAGATAGGATTGGATCTTCATGTTCTTGTTTCTAGTTAAGTTTTCAAATTAGATTTCATGCATGCATGGGTATTTTTCTTTCTTCTTTTTTTTTTTAATACTTTTTTTACTTTTTTTAGTTTTATGTCTGACATATTTTCGGTCCAATATATAGGAAATAAAATGTTATAAGCAAGATGAAAATTGCGATGCAAGAACGACGAAGAAGAAAAACGATAACAATAAAAAAAAAGGGTCTTACAATATTTTCATGCATGGGTATTTTTCTTTCTTCTTCCTTTTTTTACTTTTTATACTTTTTTTTTTATTTTTATGCCTGACAACAAGATGAAAATTGCAATGCAAGAAAAAATAACTATTAAAACGAAAAGGGGCTTACGATATTTTCTTAACGCAACTGAAGTTGCATTGCTTTCTCAAGCTCATTGACAATATCGTCAATATCCGGACGGCATGCTTGATTTCCGTATAAGCAAGCATATGCCAAGCTTGAGTATTTGAGGACTGATTGTGAGGACATCTGGTCATACAGATCAACATTCAATATATCGTGTAAGCTTTTGTTTTCATAATGATACTTGACCAATGAAACTAGAAACCTATTAGCCTCGTTCTCATGATCATCGATAAATGCTCTCCTCCCACACAATACTTCAAATAAGATAACGCCGAATGAATAGATGTCCGACTTCTGGGTCACACCTCCCGTCTTTTCAATTGCCGGGTCCATACAACCCATTGTGCCAATATGTTGATCACAAAGCGAGATCACCTCGTCTTTATTGTCTCCCGCTTGTTTGATGGAATATTCAAAACCATATAACTTGGCTTCCGAGTTCTCGTCTAATAGTATCACGTCGCTATTGATGTTACAATGCATAATAGAATAACCACGTCGACCCTCGACATCATGGAGGTAACTTAGCGCACGGGCCACACCTACACATACCCTTAATCTTTGCGTCCATGTGAGGTTCGGGGTTGTTAGACACTGTCCGAGATTTCCGTTGGCCTCGTACATAGTTACAATGATCTTTTCATCTTTCTCGTCACAAAACCCAATAACAGAGACAAGATTTGTATGCTCGAGGTCCAAAAGCACTGTACTTTCCCTTAAGAACTCGAGGTGTCCTTCTCCGTGCTTCCAATCAAACCGTCGAGCCGTAATCTCCATCAACCTTTCGGATCGCAAGTAGAGTCGTCCTCTGTAGGCGGTACCGGGTCCACCGTGTCCGATGATGATGTTATCATGATGAAAGTTGTTGGTGGCCTTTACTACGTCTTCAAGTGGGATTCGTAAATGAGCGAACTTGTCGTTTATTATTGATGCCATGTTCTGTTAATTTATCAAACAGAAAGGAGTGCAAAAACGTTAATTAGGTTGGTTACAAATGAACAAGAAGCTTAGGACTTTAAAGGTACGATATATTATCTGAACATGTAATAAACTAAATTTCAAAAAAATAAGACTATAGGCCCATTCCCGTTTTGACATGTTTTGACTCACTCTTCATTCAAAATATTTAAGGTATAAAAATACCAACATAACTTTGTATGTCATCAAATGAAAGTGACTTAAAGTTTTGGTTATTATTAATGCATCAAAAGGAACACATACTACTCTCGTAAAGCTATGGTAATTACTTACTTGAAATTCCAATGCCTTTTTAAGTTGTGTTAAAACTTCTTTTGCCGTTGGTCGTTTTTCTCTTTCATGACGTAAACATTGGTAGACAATTTCTTGAAACGTAGTTAATGATTCGGACACGATTTGTTCCCTTATTTGCTCAAACACCACCTCATCATGCTTCCCTTCTTCAAATCTATTTTCAATGAAATCCGATAGGTAGTGACCCTCATGTTCGAGGATTACAGTTATTGATCTGCCACACAAAATCTCAAATAAAACGACACCAAATGCATAAATATCAGACTCTCTGGTTAGGTATCCTGATTTTTTATAAGCTGGGTCCAAATATCCCAGTGTCCCACAAGCATAATCGATGAGATACTCTGCTTCATGTGGTTTTGGGATCATTAGAGAAAGCCGAAAATCCGTAAGTTTTGCTTTCCAGTTATGGTTTAATAGAATGCATGCAGTTTTGATGTCCCCATGTATCACCTTTCCTTGTTTTCCAACTCCTCCATGAAAGAAATTCAATGCGCTTGCAACATCAATGCATATATTAAGTCGTTTCAGCCATGTGAGAGAATCATCGTTTAGATACCTGTCAAGGCCTCCTCTAGATGCATTTTCATAAACAATGATTTTTTCATCGCATTCATCACTGTAGCCTATAAGACTAATGACATTTTCGTGCTTGTACTCCCAAAGAATTTGGAGCTCATTCAAGAATTGTTTTTCCACTTGACTAAACTTCGCATCTAGTCGCCTTGCAACTATGGTTTTGAATTCATCACCATCTTGAAGTTTTCCTTTATAGACTTTCCCAAATATTTCTCCACCGATACAATTGTCATAATGGAAGTTTTGTGTGGCCACTCTGATGTCTTCGAGTGGAATTTTAGGGTTGTCTTTGTTGTTTACCTGTCAATAGATAATATATAAACTGTTAAAATACGAATTGATTGTTAAAGTAGTGATTGAAAAAATATACGCAAAAATTAGTGGATGCTTATAGAAATTAAACAATAGCTTGTTAAAATACATTTTAGTAATGGAAGACTAGAAATTGGTGAAGGAATTTGCTAAACAGAATATAATATGATGATAACTTGTGGGAGTAACCCACTTTGCAGGGGTTTTGTCAACTTAATACGTGATATCATATCATACACTTGTGACAATGAGCAAGATGTTTTTAATATGCATGATAAACGCACCTTATTCATTATTTTTGCACTAGCTGTAATTAAGTTCTTCAAAAGTTAAAAAATATAGTTAATTATATGTCGTACATTAAATCCCAACAATGTTGAAAACAATAAGTTTGATAAAAATAATCGTAAAAGTAACAGTTTAAGAATTAAACACTACTAGAAGTTTATAATTGAAGAGTGGTTTTTCAATATAAACCCTAAAGAGTTCGAGTACATCATTACATATTATGCTACATATAAAAAAATAATTTGTGCTTGATTAATTTGATCTAATATCAACAAGCATTATACATGAGTACAAAAGAATGGGTTAATGTTTTACAACATTGACTTACTTGGAAGAGTAATGCTTTCTCAAGTTCATTGACAACGACTTTCATTGATGGACGTTGGTCTTGAGTTTCTGCCACACACTGAATTGCAATCGCAATAAATGTGTTCAAAGAATCCTTGTTGGGTCCTCTCTTTAGAGCAAAATTGTTTTCATTCGTTTCTTCATTTATTATAGGATCTATCATTTCTTCTAGTGTTCCCGAGCAAAAGCTTTGACTTGCCACAACCGCCAATCCTCTGTCATTCTTTTCTATGTAAATTGGGTCATTGGCTAGCCGCCCACATAGAATTTCAAACAAAACTACTCCAAAACCATAAACATCTGATTCTCTTTTTAACTTTTTAGTCAACTCATATTCTGGATCTATGTTGTTTTTCCCGCCAAGACTATGATTATGATAGAGAGCCTCGTCTTCTTGATTTGGAGGCAGGAATAGGGATAACCAAAAGCTAACAATCTTTGCCCCCCAGTTCTCATCCAACCCAATGTTGTTGCTACATATTTGCCGGTTTATTATCATTTTTTGCTCTGCCATCTCACAGTGAAGATAGTTCAATGCGTGTGCAACATCAATGCTGATTTTCAAACGTTTTTCCCAAGTAAAAATACGCATTTTGTTCACCTCTCCTAAATAAGAATCAAGGAATCCATTAGAAAAATTATCAAAAACAATGATCAATTCAGAAGCTTCAGCACAAAACCCAAGAAGGGTGGCTATGTTTGGATGCTTAACATCGGTAAGCATTTCAATTTCTATGAAAAAGCTTTCTTCTTCCAAGATGTAATGTCTAGCAGGGTATCGTTTCATAACAACATTGTTGTTGTGTCTCTTGGGATGTTCGCCTTTATTCTTCCCTTCGACGGATGAATGATTCTCTTTGTGGAAATGGTTGAGTTCTACTCTGTACCAAATACATCTTTCACCATCAATCTGAAATCTATATGTGTCATCAAAATTTTGGGTGGCTGATTTTATAACATCGAGTGAAACCTTCAAGTCAAAGTTGTTTCTCTACAAACATGAGTAAAGGGGAAAACAAAGTTAGAATTTATATATACTTGATATAGAAATGTGAAGGAAACTAAATATTTTACTGATCTTTCTGATGCTTGAAATAAAGTAAAGACAAAATTGGAATCTATCACCGGCCTGGACTATAATTATCTAAGGCGAACGTCCCTGAAACCTCAAATGCAACCAGTCTTCACCTCGATGCAATCTTATTCCACCACCTCAGTCCTCATCATGGTACAACTATAAAACTTATATTACAAAGGTACTTCAGACCTTCTAAGTATATATGGCCGAGACCCTGCTTCATTTTTCACCTTGTGTTTGTGTGCTCATATTTTTCAATTAAGCCTTAGAAATGGGCCACATACCTTTCATAGTTAGCCTTAATAAGTAAATAAGGCCACACATAAAATTTAAATTAATCAAAATAAACTAAGGACAGTTAGGGCGTGTTTGATTTGTGACCTCTTATCCAACACCTCCTGACCGAGTAAGAAGTGTTTTTTGAGCTGACCGAGTAAGGAGCAATTTAGGCATGGGTCAACACCTACTGCCGAGTAAGAGAGTTTTTTTGCGAATTCAAACGCGCTGACTTGCAAAAACCTCTGACTGAGTAAGTGGTAAAAGGTTTCGACTAAGTAAGTGTCAAATCAAATAACCCCTTAATTGGATTAAATGATAGATAAGAAGAAGAAGAAACGGTAAATAAACTAGTAAAGATTAAGAGACAAAACTTAACATGCTGATTATACATTGCAAGTAAAAAAAGTTCTTAAACCTAAAAATAAAAATAGGATACCGTTTGAAGTTTAAATTATTGTTATCATAGATAGATTCACGGTAATACATATACATAAACTAAAACTAAAATACTAAAGGAAAAAAGAATTACAACTTCTTATAAGGAAGAATAGCAAAATAACAAATTAAGGGGCCTGAAAAGAGAGTTAATCTGTCGCCCACTGCCCGTTTAGGCTGAATAGAAAGAAAAGGCTAATCAGTTCGAAATGTTCCTCAATGCATGACACCTATTCTTTCGACGGTAACATCTCAAATGAATTTAATTGGCATCTGAGTTTTACGGAGCCGTTACCCTTTATAGTTAAATAGTAAGTAAATAGGGCCTAAAGACAAGAAAATTAGAATTAGTTAAACCATGCATATTAAACAAAGAATAGTTAACTTAGCTAGATTAAATAACAATTAATCTAATTAAAAAGAATCTAAATCCTACGTTTTGGTAAAGTTTAATTAAGTTAAAAAATCAAGAAACTAGCTATAAATAACATGATGAAAATAGCTAGGTTGTTAGTAATATTAAAAATAAAAATCAAAAAGTCCCCCAAACATAAAAATAGGTTAATGTTTAAAGTTTACGAGTTGATTACACGAAAGATCCTGATGATAATAAAGTCATATACCTCGTCAAAAGAAAAGCATCATCAATCTTATGCTGAATATTTGTAATTGTTTCCCAAAGTTGTATATATGACTGGAATTTTCTATCAAGAGGGGAATATATAAGAAGCAAGTTTGGGTACCATAATTGCAAATAGACCTTTTATATACACATGCATCAGATAGAGGATCTTCATGTTCTTATTTCTAGTTGAGTTTTCAAATTAGATTATAGAAAATAAAATGATATAAACAAGATGAAAATTTCCATGCAAGAATGACGATGCAAGAAACAAAAAACGTTAATAAATTAAAACAGGGTCTTACGATATTTTCGTAACGCAACTGAAGTTGCATTGCTTTCTCAAGCTCATTGACAATATCGTCAATATCCGGACGGCATGCTTGATTTCCGTATAAGCAAGCATATGCCAAGCTTGAGTATTTGAGGACTGATTGTGAGGACATCTGGTCATACAGATCAACATTCAATATATCGTGTAAGCTTTTGTTTTCATAATGATACTTGACCAATGAAACTAGAAACCTATTAGCCTCGTTCTCATGATCATCGATAAATGCTCTCCTCCCACACAATACTTCAAATAAGATAACGCCGAATGAATAGATGTCCGACTTCTGGGTCACACCTCCCGTCTTTTCAATTGCCGGGTCCATACAACCCATTGTGCCAATATGTTGATCACAAAGCGAGATCACCTCGTCTTTATTGTCTCCCGCTTGTTTGATGGAATATTCAAAACCATATAACTTGGCTTCCGAGTTCTCGTCTAATAGTATCACGTCGCTATTGATGTTACAATGCATAATAGAATAACCACGTCGACCCTCGACATCATGGAGGTAACTTAGCGCACGGGCCACACCTACACATACCCTTAATCTTTGCGTCCATGTGAGGTTCGGGGTTGTTAGACACTGTCCGAGATTTCCGTTGGCCTCGTACATAGTTACAATGATCTTTTCATCTTTCTCGTCACAAAACCCAATAACAGAGACAAGATTTGTATGCTCGAGGTCCAAAAGCACTGTACTTTCCCTTAAGAACTCGAGGTGTCCTTCTCCGTGCTTCCAATCAAACCGTCGAGCCGTAATCTCCATCAACCTTTCGGATCGCAAGTAGAGTCGTCCTCTGTAGGCGGTACCGGGTCCACCGTGTCCGATGATGATGTTATCATGATGAAAGTTGTTGGTGGCCTTTACTACGTCTTCAAGTGGGATTCGTAAATGAGCGAACTTGTCGTTTATTATTGATGCCATGTTCTGTTAATTTATCAAACAGAAAGGAGTGCAAAAACGTTAATTAGGTTGGTTACAAATGAACAAGAAGCTTAGGACTTTAAAGGTACGATATATTATCTGAACATGTAATAAACTAAATTTCAAAAAAATAAGACTATAGGCCCATTCCCGTTTTGACATGTTTTGACTCACTCTTCATTCAAAATATTTAAGGTATAAAAATACCAACATAACTTTGTATGTCATCAAATGAAAGTGACTTAAAGTTTTGGTTATTATTAATGCATCAAAAGGAACACATACTACTCTCGTAAAGCTATGGTAATTACTTACTTGAAATTCCAATGCCTTTTTAAGTTGTGTTAAAACTTCTTTTGCCGTTGGTCGTTTTTCTCTTTCATGACGTAAACATTGGTAGACAATTTCTTGAAACGTAGTTAATGATTCGGACACGATTTGTTCCCTTATTTGCTCAAACACCACCTCATCATGCTTCCCTTCTTCAAATCTATTTTCAATGAAATCCGATAGGTAGTGACCCTCATGTTCGAGGATTACAGTTATTGATCTGCCACACAAAATCTCAAATAAAACGACACCAAATGCATAAATATCAGACTCTCTGGTTAGGTATCCTGATTTTTTATAAGCTGGGTCCAAATATCCCAGTGTCCCACAAGCATAATCGATGAGATACTCTGCTTCATGTGGTTTTGGGATCATTAGAGAAAGCCGAAAATCCGTAAGTTTTGCTTTCCAGTTATGGTTTAATAGAATGCATGCAGTTTTGATGTCCCCATGTATCACCTTTCCTTGTTTTCCAACTCCTCCATGAAAGAAATTCAATGCGCTTGCAACATCAATGCATATATTAAGTCGTTTCAGCCATGTGAGAGAATCATCGTTTAGATACCTGTCAAGGCCTCCTCTAGATGCATTTTCATAAACAATGATTTTTTCATCGCATTCATCACTGTAGCCTATAAGACTAATGACATTTTCGTGCTTGTACTCCCAAAGAATTTGGAGCTCATTCAAGAATTGTTTTTCCACTTGACTAAACTTCGCATCTAGTCGCCTTGCAACTATGGTTTTGAATTCATCACCATCTTGAAGTTTTCCTTTATAGACTTTCCCAAATATTTCTCCACCGATACAATTGTCATAATGGAAGTTTTGTGTGGCCACTCTGATGTCTTCGAGTGGAATTTTAGGGTTGTCTTTGTTGTTTACCTGTCAATAGATAATATATAAACTGTTAAAATACGAATTGATTGTTAAAGTAGTGATTGAAAAAATATACGCAAAAATTAGTGGATGCTTATAGAAATTAAACAATAGCTTGTTAAAATACATTTTAGTAATGGAAGACTAGAAATTGGTGAAGGAATTTGCTAAACAGAATATAATATGATGATAACTTGTGGGAGTAACCCACTTTGCAGGGGTTTTGTCAACTTAATACGTGATATCATATCATACACTTGTGACAATGAGCAAGATGTTTTTAATATGCATGATAAACGCACCTTATTCATTATTTTTGCACTAGCTGTAATTAAGTTCTTCAAAAGTTAAAAAATATAGTTAATTATATGTCGTACATTAAATCCCAACAATGTTGAAAACAATAAGTTTGATAAAAATAATCGTAAAAGTAACAGTTTAAGAATTAAACACTACTAGAAGTTTATAATTGAAGAGTGGTTTTTCAATATAAACCCCAAAGAGTTCGAGTACATCATTACATATTATGCTACATATAAAAAAATAATTTGTGCTTGATTAATTTGATCTAATATCAACAAGCATTATACATGAGTACAAAAGAATGGGTTAATGTTTTACAACATTGACTTACTTGGAAGAGTAATGCTTTCTCAAGTTCATTGACAACGACTTTCATTGATGGACGTTGGTCTTGAGTTTCTGCCACACACTGAATTGCAATCGCAATAAATGTGTTCAAAGAATCCTTGTTGGGTCCTCTCTTTAGAGCAAAATTGTTTTCATTCGTTTCTTCATTTATTATAGGATCTATCATTTCTTCTAGTGTTCCCGAGCAAAAGCTTTGACTTGCCACAGCGACCAACCTTCTGTCACTCTTTTTTATGTAAATTGGGTCATTGGCTAGCCGCCCACATAGAATTTCAAACAAAACTACTCCAAAACCATAAACATCCGATTCACTTTGTAACATATTAGTCAATTTATATTCTGGATCTATGTAGTTTTGTCTGCCAGCATGGTTGAGATAGAGAGCCTCGTCTTTTTGATTTGGAGCCAGGAATACGGATAACCAAAAGTGAACAATCTTTGCCCCCCAATTCTCGTCCAACCCAATGCCGTAGCTACATATATCACGATTTATTATCACCTCTTGGTCTTCCATCTCATAGTGAAGGTAGTTCAATGCATGTGCAACATCAATGCATATTTTTAAACGTTTTTCCCAAGTAAATATACGCATTCTGTTCACCTCTTTTAAAAAGGAACCAAGGAACCCATTAGAAACATTGTTAATGATAAGGATCATCTCAGAAGCTTCAACACAAAAGCCAAGTAAAGTTGCTATGTTTGGATGCTTAACACGGTTAAGCATTTCAAATTCTGTAAAAAACTTTTGTTCTGCACACACGTCATTTTGAAAAGAGTACCTCTTTATAACTACAATATTGTGTTTCTTGGGATGTCCGCCTTTATCCTCCCCTTCGACAAATGAATGATTTTCTTTATGAAAATAGTCGAGTTCTACTCGGTACCAACTACAAATATTATCAGAATCAAATCTGTATGTGTCTTCAAAATTATGGGTGGCTGTTTTTATATCATGGAGTGGAATCTTCAAGTGTTGAAACTTGTTTACCTGACAAAGGGAAAAAGAGAGTTACAACTTCTTATTATACCGAATAGCAAAATTACAAAGGGCCCGGAAAAGAGAGTTAATCTTTCGCCTACTACCCGGTTAGCGTGAATAGAAAAGGCGGCCAATCAGTTCGAAATGTTACTCGGTGCCATCTGTTCTTTCAAGGGTAACATCTCAAACGGATTTTTATTACATACTAGCTACATCGCCCACGGCTCATCATCTCATTATCGGAGATAAGCACACGTCATTCTGAGTTTTATTACATACTAGCTACATCGCCCACGGCTGATGCCCCCGGCTATATGTTTTGTTAGTAATATTGTCAAAGTCAACGGTCAACGGTCAACAGTTAGGTCAACGTTAAAGGCTTGACATTTGGGTTAATGTTTTGTTAACCGTATGTGAGAGGAAGTTTAGACCTGCGTTATCACAGTTAGTATTCTTCAAGGACTAAATGTGTTAAGCTGTGAAAGTTTGAGGGCTTCGGATAAACAAAAGTTGTTAGTAGCCGTTAAGCTTGTTTATAAGGAGATTAGGTAGCTTTATTTGGGGCATTCTCTGATTTCTCATTTCTGATGTAATTCCTCTTGATTCTGTACTTGTTTGTTGATCGTTTATCATAATAAGATCGTTGATTTCATTTTCTTTTCGATTGATTCTTTTGATCGTTCGAATTCATTTCCGAATTGCAACAAGTGGTATCAGAGCCTGGTTGGCTCGAATTCGGATCAAATTAAAAGGCGATTGTGATCACAATAGCGACGTCAATCTCTATCAGTTCCGATCTCATGGTGAACACAAAGTATGAAGTGGAAAAGTTTGACGGGAAGAATGATTTCAGTCTTTGGCGTGTCAAGATGCGAGCGTTGCTGGTTTACCAGGGGGTGGTTGATGCTTTGAAAGGCGATGCAAATCGACCAGCAGGATATGAAGATGCTGATTGGCAAGAAGTCATGGAAAAAGCTCACAGTTCGATAATCCTGAGTTTGGGCGATCGTGTCTTGAGGGAGGTTGCCAAAGAGGAAACAGCCGCAGGGATTTGGACCAAACTTGAATCATTATACATGACAAAGTCTCTTGCCAATCGACTGTACTTGAAGAAGAAACTCTACTCATTCAAGATGCAATCAGGTAAGAGTCTAGAAAGTCACACTGATGACTTTAACAAATTGATTTTAGATCTTGAAAATATTGAAGTTACTGTTGAGGATGAAGATCAAGCAATCTTGTTGTTGACTTCATTACCTGAGTCATATGCAAGTTTTGTAGATACACTGATCTATGGTAGAGATGATTTGTCGATGTCTGATGTTTTAGCTTCACTTAATACTAGAGAAATTAATAAGAAGGCAGAGCAATCTGATGATGTAGGTGAAGGTCTATATGTTAAGGGAAAGAATGAGCATAAGTCCTTTAAACCCAATATGGCCAAGAAATCTAAAGCTAAGTTCAAACGAAAATGCTTCATATGTGGGTCAGAGAAACATTTGAAAAGGGAATGTCCTGATAGGGATAAGAGGAAAAGAAATGAGGGTAGTTACAAGGGATCTAGTTCTAAGGGATATAGTAACTACAATACTGATGAAAGTACTGACGGATATGAAAGTGCAGAGGTCCTAGCTGTCACTCAAGATAAGTATAGTGATGTTTGGATAATGGATTCTGGGTGCTCTTATCATATGACTCCTAATAAGTCATTGTTCAAGAAGTTGAAGATAGAGAATCTTGGTGAAGTCAAGTTAGGTGATGACAGGCCTCAGGTCATCAAAGGGTATGGGATTGTAGAACTAAAACTCTCAAATGGAACTGAGGTGGAGTTGAGAGATGTTAGGTACATACCAGGTTTAGCCAAGAATCTTATTTCATTAGGAACATTTGAAAGTGCTGGTTACAGTGTTAGTCTCAAAGGTGGAAAGGCAAGAGTGATAAAGGGTTCAATGGCAGTGCTAACAGGCACAAGAAGGGGCAACAATATCTACATTCTTGATAGTATTCCAAGTCAAGAAGGTATGGTTGCAGCTGTTGAAGATAAGTCTAAGTCACTGGCAGGTCTTTGGCATAAAAGACTGGCACATATGAGTCATCAAGGGTTAGGAGAGTTAAAGAAGCAGAATACATTGAAGGGACTTAAGAATAGTGATTTTGGTTTTTGTGAGGACTGTGTTATGGGTAAAGCTCACAGGGTGAGATTTAGTAAAGGCAAACACACATCATCCAAGGCACTTGAATATGTGCATGCTGATCTATGGGGGCCTGCACCAGTAGCTTCATTAGGTGGAGCATTGTACTTCTTGTCTATAATAGATGATTACACAAGAAGGGTATGGGTGTATAGTTTAAAGCATAAGTCAGATGCATTTGGTAAATTCAAGGAGTGGAAAGCTTTGGTTGAATCACAAAAGGAGACTAAAGTCAAGAAATTAAGAACAGATAATGGTTTGGAATTTTGCAGCTCAGAGTTTAATAGCTACTGCAAGATTCATGGTATTGGAAGGCACTTAACAGTACCAGGAACCCCTCAACAAAATGGTTTGGTTGAGAGGATGAACAGAACCATTATGGAGAAGGTGAGATGTATGTTACATTCATCTGGTTTACCAAAGAGTTTGTGGGCTGAAGCTGTTTCAACAGCTGTTTACATTATAAACAGGTCACCATCATCAGCCATTGACATGATGGTGCCCATGGAAAAATGGTCTGAAACAGCTGTTGATTATGATAACCTGAGAGTGTTTGGCTGTATTGCTTATTCTCATGTTAGTCAGGGGAAACTAGAGCCTAGAGCTCAAAAATGTGTGATGATTGGCTATCCAGAAGGAGTAAAAGGGTATAGGCTGTGGTGCTTGGAAAAGGGTGGTTCAAAGGTTATTGTTAGCAGAAATGTTACTTTCAAAGAGGACACAATGTATAAAGACTTGGTGAACAAAGTTGGTAATGTGCAGGAAAGTTCAAGTAGCTCAGGTATTGGTAATACTCAAATTGAGGTGGAGCCTGAGAAGGAGGTTGATCCTGATGGTGATACTAATGTACAAGATCAAGTTGGTGAAGTCCCAGAACAAAGTGAAGAAGGAGATGCTAACAATAATTACAGCATTGCAAGGCATAGAGAAAGGAGGATCATTGTTAAGCCATCAAGGTACAGAACTAATGATAATATTTATGCTTTTGTTTTTAGTGTTGCAGAAGAGGAAAGCAATGCTGATCCTATCACATATGAAGAAGCAGTGAGTTCTGTTAACAAAGAAAGGTGGGTCAAGGCAATGGATGAAGAAATGGATTCTCTATACAAGAATGGAACCTGGAAACTTGTAGAAAAGCCAAAGAATCACAAGTTGGTGTCTTGTAAATGGCTGTATAAAGTCAAAGAAGGGTTACCAGGAGAACTGCCTAGATATAAAGCAAGGTTGGTGGCAAAGGGGTTCACACAGAAGGAAGGTATAGATTATCATGAAATTTTCTCTCCTGTGGTTAAGCATACATCAATTAGATTAATTTTAACATTATCTGCTGTAAGAGATTATGAGTTAGAACAGTTAGATGTTAAGACAGCTTTTTTGCATGGTTATTTGGAGGAGAAAATTTACATGAATCAACCTAAGGGGTATGAAGTGCTAGGAGCAGAAGATAAGGTATGTTTGCTGCTCAAGTCTCTATATGGCCTCAAGCAGTCACCTAGACAATGGTATTTGAGGTTTGATGAACACATTGTGGGTCATGGTTTCATTAGAAGTGAATATGACAATTGTGTTTACTATAGAGAGTATAAGCCAGGTGAATTTATCTACCTATTATTGTACGTGGATGACATGTTGATATCTTGTAAAGATAGGCATGTTATTCAAGAAACCAAGAAGATGTTAGGCTTAGAATTTGAAATGAAGGAATTAGGGCCTGCAAAGAAGATTTTGGGAATTGAGATTACAAGGGATAGAATCAACAGGGAGTTAAGGTTAACACAAAGGTCATATGTTGAAAGGATACTTAAAATGTATCATATGAATCAGTGTAAACCTGTATCAGTTCCATTGGCTGCTCATTTCAAATTATCTACCAAAAATGCCCCTAAATCAAGTGCTGAGATAGAGTATATGAAAAAGGTACCATATGCGAATCTTGTGGGGAGTCTGATGTATTTGGCAGTGTGTACTAGGCCTGATATTGGGTATGCAGTGTCAATGGTAAGTAAGTTCATATCTAACCCTGGTAAGAATCACTGGCAAGCAGTACAGTGGATTCTTAAGTATCTTAAAGGTACTATTGAAGTTGGGCTTATACTAGGAAATTTTGCTCATGATGATTATGAGGTCATTGGGTATGCAGATGCTGACTTTGCCAGAGATTTAGACACTGGAAAGTCAAGGACAGGTTATGCATTTACTGTTTATGGTTCATTGGTTAGCTGGAAAGCTTCATTGCAGCATGTAGTAGCCTTATCAACAACTGAGTCTGAGTATGTGTCATTAACAGAGGCTGCAAAGGAGTGTTTATGGCTGCAAGGGTTTCTTGGTGAGTTGGGATTGGAAGAATTTGACTCTGTGGTTGTGTGTGACAATCAGAGTGCAGTGCAGCTTACTAAGAATCAGGTTCATCATGAGAGAACCAAACATATTAATGTCAAACTACATTTCATTAGAGATGTAGTTAAGACAAAACAGATTTTGATACAAGAGGTAGACACTTTAGATAATGCTGCTGACATGTTAACTAAAGTGCTTCCTAGATCAAAATTTCAATTTTGTCTTGAGTTACTTAATATTGGGTGAATGAGGATCTGGTAGCAGTGAATGTTAGCAGCAGTTGAGCACATCAGGGTGTATAAACCCAGTGGGTCACTGACATTCGATGCCAATGCAAGGCTGCTGTTGATATTCAAAGTTGTTACTTGATTACTTATGCTATTTTTTGTTTTCTTTTGAGTTGACTTTGCAATAAGGTGGAGATTGTTAGTAATATTGTCAAAGTCAACGGAAGTCAACGGTCAACGGTCAACAGTTAGGTCAACGTTAAAGGCTTGACATTTGGGTTAATGTTTTGTTAACCGTATGTGAGAGGAAGTTTAGACCTGCGTTATCACAGTTAGTATTCTTCAAGGACTAAATGTGTTAAGCTGTGAAAGTTTGAGGGCTTCGGATAAACAAAAGTTGTTAGTAGCCGTTAAGCTTGTTTATAAGGAGATTAGGTAGCTTTATTTGGGGCATTCTCTGATTTCTCATTTCTGATGTAATTCCTCTTGATTCTGTACTTGTTTGTTGATCGTTTATCATAATAAGATCGTTGATTTCATTTTCTTTTCGATTGATTCTTTTGATCGTTCGAATTCATTTCCGAATTGCAACATGTTTTCTTTGAATTTTTCTATCAAGTGGCCGTGCAAATCAACCTTATAAGTTATACACATGTATCAGATATATAGGATCTTCATGTTCTTGTTTCAAGTAATTGAGTTCTTAAATGAGATTTTCATGGGTATTTTTCTTTATGTTTTTTTTTCTTTTACCTTTTATACTTTAATTTACTTTTACGTCTGACATATTTTCAGTGCAATATGTAGGAAATAAAATGATATAAACCGAGGCAGACCTATCTTAGGTCTAGGGGTAGCCCGTGCTATCCCTTAAACCCGTATACGAAGTAAAAAAAAATTGACTTTTAGTTTCTATATATATATACAACCCCTTAAGATAGTATATATATTTATTTTGCAGAATGTTTAACATGGGAACGGACATATTAGTTTGTTAGCGACCATATCCCCAAGTAGAATAGTCAGGTATAAATTATAATCATGTTAATAGGTGATTTAGGATTAATTATTTCATTGCAGAGTTTCAAACCCGGATCAGTATGCTTACCGCGTGTATTTGAGTTTTGTGATCGGGAGGGCTTATGTTGACAATTTCTTATTGTCTAAGGGTGGTAAGTGTCAATTCGAGCTCAGGTATTGTTATAGGTCGTTGAGCACTGTTAGTAGCCGTTAGGTTACTTAAGGGGTTCGTCATCTTCTTTTCTAGAGAGTTAGGAGAACGTTGTAATTGTTTTCATCTTCTTGTAAATCACTCTCGTTCTCGTTTAATTCCAATTTAGTAGCTTGATTCATTTTGATTGCATATTCGATTACAATTTTGATCTCCGATTGTTGTTTATCTTCAACAATTGGTATCAGAGCCTGGTGGCTCCAATTGGCGATCAATTCAAGGGGTAGGAAGGTTCAATCGAAGCGCAATGGTGTCTACTAAGTTCTCAGTTGAGAAATTTGACGGCAAGAACGACTTTAGCCTCTGGAGGGTAAAAATGAGGGTATTTCTGGTGTATCAAGGTCTGGTAAACGCTTTAAGAGGAAATGCTGGACGCCCTAACGAATGGGAAGACGCAGATTGGCAGGAGGTGCTTGATCAAGCCCATAGCTCGATAATTTT
>JBCNJP010001389.1:0-20091 GCA_039602395.1 Deinandra increscens subsp. villosa | reverse complement strand
TTATCACCAACTAGATGACTCTATCTTTTTTAGCTTGTTCCTTCATTATAATTATAACTTATCAGTTTACACATTTTCTCCAACTCTTATTATTTTTTTTAGAAATTATACAAAGTCGGTTACGAAACTTAATTGTTATTCAAAACAACTCAGTTTTTTTTATAAAACTTAGGTTAAAATTTTTAGAAAAAAAATATTATAAGCTACTGTATATTTAACATTTTTAAAAAAATTACAAAATACAAATTATTAACTAAAAATGTGTTATATACCCTTGCTTTCCAATGTGGAGGTCAATGGTTTAAATCCCACGGGACACAAAAAATAAATAAAGATTATAGAGGTGGGTCACAGGTTTTACCACAGTGGGCATTTAGGCGGTGAGTTTCCTCTGGGATGGATGTGCAACATAGACGGTCCTGGTTATTTGCACGGCCTGTGGTCGCAGCGTGTTGTGGGTAGTATCGTTTGTCATGATGCGACCCTTGAGTAACCGGGGGTTTGTCGTTAAAAAAATTAAAGGGTAAAAATATAAATAAGAAAAATGAATTGTAATTTTTGATTGGTGATCAAATACCATACCGTGATTTTCCCCGAACCCAAGATGGTGATGTTTTAACAAGTCAAAGCTATTTTAATAGAACCCTATGGGCTATGGCATGTCTATTAACACAAATCATAACAACCTCATCATAATATTAAGAAAATTCCCCTTTCTACTAAATTCGTAACAAAATGTAAATTTATTTGATTTTGATATATATAAATTTCATCGTCTTAGTTTGTTCTTTATTTTTTTTTTAATTTAAACTTATTGATTTTTTCTTGATATAATTCTACTAGTAGTGTATAATTATTGTCTAAAATGGTTCGGACTAAGTCAACAAAAGTCTAAACCTGTTTGATTGAGACTTGATGTCAAATCAGCTCGGTTTATACTGGTTGAGGTTGGGTTATACCATGTTGAAGTGGACTTAGTTGAGCAGGGTGAAGAAACGTTGGTTCGGACCGTGGTCTAATAGATCCAGGCTCTCGGTTGAACCGGTTTTGGTGAGTGGTTTAAGTTAAAAATCGATCCATGAATTTCTGTCCATCTTTACTTACTTTAAAGTGAACAAATTAAAACCATAGAAAAAAAGCAACGAGAAACGTAAACAAAATAAATAAGAACATAAAATATTTAGAAAAAAAGAAAGAGAAAAGCAGTCTTACAATTTTTTCAAGGCGCAGCTGAAGTTTCAATGTCATCTCAAGTTGAGAGATAATATAGTTCACATCTGGGCGGTTTGTTTGGTCTTCTTTTAAGCAAGAATATGCTACTTCTGAATATTGAATTAGTGAGTCCGGGTAAGTTTGAATTCGTAGATTAGGATGGATTATATCCTCCAGTGTTTTGTTTTCATAATTACATTTAGCCAATTCAGCTAAAACCCTATTAGCCTCCTTCTCCTTCTCAATAAAAGCTTTTCTCCCGCACAATATTTCAAATAGAACGACACCAAATGCGTAGATGTCGGACTTGTGGGTCACGCCTTTGGTCTTTTCGATTTCTGGGTCCATATATCCGAGTGTCCGAATAGGTTCAGAAAGAATGACATGATGGTCAGCTCGGTTAACGGACTGTTTGATGGACATTCCAAAACCGGATAATTTGGGTTCCCAATTCTCATCTAATAAGATTGTGGAGGAGTTGATGTTACCGTGTATAACACCGTAACTACGTCCCTCATTATGACGGAGGTAGCTCAAGGCACGAGCCACACCAATACTTATCTTCAATCGTTGTGTCCATGTGAGGTCTGGGTTGTCTAGATACCCATCAAGGCTTCCGTTCTTCATACTAGGGGTTATGATGATCTTCTCACCTTTCTCGTCACAAAAACCAATAATAGAGACTACGTTTTTATGATTGAGATCAGAAAGCACAGAAACTTCTTTCCAGAAGTGAAAATATCCATCCGGAAACTTGGGATCTAATCTCTTTGCAGCAATCTTGATCAAGTTCCCGGACCGCAAAAGCCGTCCTTTGTATGCTGGTCCAAAATCACCTTGTGAGATGATGTTTTTGTCAGCGAAGTTGTCGGTGGCGTTTAGTACGTCTTCAAGTGGGATTTGCAAGTGAGCAAACTTCCCGATGAGTGTTGATTCCATGTTTCTGTTTATCAAGAAAAACAAACACGGTACAAAATGAATTAAAGATTATCGAAAGTATATATGAATATCCAATTATGAAGTATTTAAAATTGATTGAACCTGGTAATGGGCTGAACCGGGGTGCGGCGATCAATACCGGCTCTAGGAACAGCAGCTAGCGGCGGTGGTGGAGGAGATAGTATAGATAGTAACAAGTGGAGGTGAGTAGTATATGGAATGTGAGAGGGAGTTGGGGAGTGGTTGAGGTTCGAGTTAAGTTAAGAGGATGATGATAATTGAAAGAAAAATGGAAAATGAATTGTCAACTGTAAATACATGGATCACATATGGTCACCGGTCATCCACTGGTTTTGTTTTCTTCCCAATTCCGTTGATCTTTTTAGTTGTTCATTCACTAGCTAGTTTTGTTTTCTTCCCGCAAGTGGCCAATTCAGTTGATAATTCTTTTTGTTCTCTTCCCAATTACATTGATATTTTTAGTGATCGTAATATTACGACTTGTAACCTTTTCACACCATAGGTTATATCGGTTGGTTTTAAGTTGGGGATTTGAGTAGGGGAGGCCTTGAGTATGTGATAGATGTGTAATGGAATAGGACCTATCATCTTAGGGCACCTGTATTTTTCTTAAAATTGTTGATCGAATCGTGAATCGTTATATTAATATAAACAGATAACATAATAATAATACCTGAAGTTATCTGTTTGGGATCAGCATCAGTTAGGTTGTTCATCCTGTAAGTAGCCTTGGTTCCCCTTTAGGGTGTATGCTAATGATGGGTTTGAGAATCGTAAATGGTTTTACGATTTTGAGAGAGAGAGAGAGCAGAGAGAGAGATGTCGAAATTATGAGGTGGTGATTAACCTTTAATCTCTCTAATAAGGCTCTATATATATACACCCAATGGGAAACCCTAGTCTATCTAATAAGGGCAATTACGTCCATCAAATAAATGTCAGATAGGGTTAAATAGGTAATTGATTATTTAAGATAAATGATTAAAGGACATAATATATATTATATATATATATACGAAAATATATATATATATACATCAAGTAATAAATTACGCCTAACATTCTCCCACTTGGCCGAATGATCATTTATAATGAGTTATTAGCTAAGTCTGGTCAGAATTTAATACTCATTTCAATTTTAAACCAAAATTGCAGCAGAAAAATATAGTCATAGAGTTGATTATCCAACTCAAGACACCCATTAATCATACTACAACCCCAAATTTAAAATTCAACATAAATTCAGAATCAATTACAAAAGTAAACCCTTAACGTTGATTTATAAAATTGTCTATATGTTAATAATGCATGCATAACATATTTAGAGACAAAATCAACCGGAAGAGGAAATAATTGATAGTTAGTCATTCATATTGTGATATGCTTGGTCATTAGTAAACCTTGTCTTTATTGATGAGCTCTTAAAAGACTTATGAGGATAGACCTTAAGTTATAGGATCTTTTAAGCATATCATGATTGTTTTCAATACAAGCACTTAGATTCCTCTATTTGTTCTTAAAAGAACAATAATCTTGTATTGAAAATTTAATGCAACTCCACTCAAAACTGTTACTATTTTAAGAGATTAGGGTAGCTGACTTTATCACAGTAAGTCTTCAATATGTTATTTATCTGGAGTTTGGGAATTATGAGTCTACTGATAAATTTACCAGCAACATCTAGTGACAAATATATCATGTAATAATAATTTAGGTTGTTGTTGTCGGTTTCTTATGACTCCTCCATGATCCATTAGATAAATCTGTCCGCAGTCATAAGGATATACCCCTGAGTTGACATTTAATATCCTTTGAATACAATAAAGTCAAAATTTAGAGATAGTCAACTACTTTAAGTTTCTTACTTCTTCTATAGTTCAAATTTATAGTCTTTCATTTCTTATAGATATTGAAATGCCATCTTAAATGCTTTATGATGCACTAAACTTAGGAAATGATTTTCATTATTTCTAGTGCTTCATCAATGAAGGCTATATCTAAACGAGTATAGACTTGAACATACGTAAGGCTTCTAACTAATGAAGAATAAGATTTATTTACTTGAACCATTATAATTAATCTCCTTTAGTTACTAGAGTTACAGACTAAGAGCAACGTTGCATGTTGTAATGTGTTCAACCCATGGTTAAATCTAATAAGACTTAATTAATGTCTTATTAGTTTGATCTTGATGTATTTTGATGCTAATTGCATCTTTAAGATCTTTAATGTCAAAATTATGCGAGAATAAGACGCTTTGACTCATGCAACAAGACTAATATATTACTTGCCTGAAATAATGTATATAAGGGCAAGTGTTGTATTAGTTGCTCCCACTCATGTTAGGTAGGTCCATTTATCCACTTATTCTTGATGAAGAATGGTTACATTTGTAACTTCATTAAACTTTAAACTTCACTTGTAAGTTTGCTCATATTAACCCTTTATATGAATTTACTCATCTTAAAGACTAAGTGTTCTTTAACTTTTAGGCTTGAACCTTTAATTTTGGTTTATGAACATGTCTTTATGTTAAGTGAGTATTAAGGAAAGATATTTTATAAGTCCGTTAAATGTCACTCCTAATTATGAGTGCTTAATGAGGATAATGATGATCTCTGAAAGAACCCTTTAGAAAAGGAATTCTTAAATTGTTAATAGCCTTTAGAATGCAACAATTTATAACGTTTAATTTCTCCTTTCGGATTTCAGTTTAGCTATGGAAAACTAAACTTCTAACGTTATTCTGATTTAGGGAGTTAAGCTCATTATACCTTTATTCCATCAGATGATTGATTGCTAATAATGGCTCTAGTATAAGAGATATGATTAGTAATCTTTCCAATATCCATGTAAGATTTATTAAGGTAGGTTTTATCATCATCAAGATATGGATGTTACATTAGTTAGCCAATTGATCAGATTTATAGCAATAGTGCATGACAATTGTCATAGCAATTAATATTTGTTGTTATCTGATTTGGTAATTTCTCCATGAAGATTGATCAATAAGTTGACTTCTCATCGACTTTGCATTAAGTAAGGCCGGAATCAAAATGAGCAATCGTTTAAAGTTATTACTTGATGACCTACTAAGCTGAATCTAATGGGTTGAAGCAAAAGCATTAATAGTTTCATAGATTTCCTCTTGATTATTTAATTCAGGGATATTAGTAGTAACTTTATTTTCTAAGTGTGTGGAAGTGGATCAGTTTTATCGCAGCGTGGTGTACAAGAGGTGTAATCGGAGTTAAATTAAGAGTTAAATTTAACTTTGTCTCTCACCCCCGCCTCTTGTACTTTCAGGCAAGTCATGCATAAGGACTTTTCACTACTCCCACTGACCTTAGAAGACAAGTCATTGATAAGGACTTTGATTGCTCCCACTAATCTTAGAATTCCTTAGGAACTTGGCATGCAACATGCTTAGTGTTGAGGATTTTTTAGGTTCAATTGCGGCTAGTAATTAATCATATGGTTTATACTTGGTTTCCTTCATGTCCGGATTTCAGAATGAATTTTAGGGACATATTAGGTAACCTTGTTTGGCATATGAGTTGTTGTTTTTAGAGCCTTGGTATATAGAAATAGATGTATAACTTAGATGACATATTTATTATCATGTTTATAAGGATACTTAGATGCATAACTTAATGATGTATCTTTAGAAGTACCATACATGATCTACTGGTTCACACTATTATGATCCTTAGTAATAGATCGCGAGTGTTACCATTATTTGTATGTCAATCTTAGTATTTAATCTATTAGATCTAATCTCACAACTTTCATTTAATGGTTAAGTTATATTTACAACTTCGTCCTTAAAAGTTTAAGGTTAGAAATATATTTTTCCTTATTTAAGTACAAGAATAAATAATCAGTAAATGAGTGATAAATGTTTTATGCCCAGATATTCCATTTTAGGATAAGGTCCACTAATATATATTTGAGTTTTGGTGTGTTAGAACTCTCAGTGGAACTTGTTTATTCCCTTAACACATATATTATCTTTGTTAAGTTCTCACTTTATGTGATAACAAAGATTGTGAACGTGAATCATCTAGTTATAATTTATAAAGAATTTAATCCACGTAAAGACAACTAGATAAGTATAACCAATAACGTTGAGAGTTTAGGGTAGTAGTGACATTTGTCATAGTCGTTTGAAACCTTATAACCGTCGATATCTTACTTTAGTAATGATACTAAGTTCCAAGTAATGTTGGATCATAATAAGGTATCATCAAGTGTAATACAATGATAGATTTTCATGGTTTGTACAACTTTGACATTGATTTTGTCAATTCCTCTCATTATAGTTATTGGTTGGTTTATTTCTAGTTTATGGATTGTAAGGGATCTTTATAATACCATTTTTAGTTCACTGTGTTAGTTTGAAAATTAATGGGCACAATTATCATTATTGATTATTCTTTGTTAGCCAGTTGTTCCATTGAGAACTTAGGACTGGAAGTTTGCTTGTATCTTATTTTAAAAATTAGAACTATCCTCCTTGTTTAAGTTATTATATAAGGGTTAGTGATTGTGAGGTGAACAAATATGCTTTTCTAATTTAAGGCATTATTGTATCCTTTATGCACAATGCTATCAAGCACTCATTTTCCTTCTGGTACTTATAAGTGTCATGACTAATTTTAACTAGCATGTAATTTGTAACACCCCCCTCCGCCGCCCCCTGCCAGGTGCGGGGGAGGGTGTGGGACCGGCTGTCCGTACCAGTTCACTAGGCACCAACAATAGAATAAAACATAGGACAAACACGGACGTCCAGTCCTCACAGAGAAACCTTAGATCGACTCTAACCGAGGATGCACTAAGCACCTCATAGCCGACCTAATGGAATAGGTAGCCCCGGATAGACCTGGACTGAACAACAAATGATACATATATCAAGGTATTATAGTCATAACATGCACTGAACAACAGACGTACATTAATTAAATTGTATAAGCTCTAACAGATAGCCACAACTAGAACTCCAACGTTCATGTACAAATACATCATCACCTGCACACACTTACCTGCAACATAAGTCAACACAGAGTCAACAACAAACGTTGTTGGTGAGTCTTAACTACCATCATCACATTAACAGTTTTCAAATACTTATGCCTGTTATGAATTATCAGATCGCACCCAAGGTCAAAACTCAGATACTCTACGGGCACGTTGCGCGTAGCCGTACACCCTCTGCGAGTAGATTTTTAAGTTCAATATATAAGTACATATTCCCCCTAATAAATTAATATTAGAGGATCCGGGTGAATATGGATCGTTCAACTATAACGGCCGCTATAATCCCTTATATGTCTAGTGGTCTAGACCTTAATGACCAGAAAGTATATAATAACCCACACAGGGCATTCCAACTAACAGTGTTCGACAAGATATTCATAACAAACAGTGTTCGACTCACAGATCTTCGGAATACAAAGTCATACGGATAGGATTACGTACAATCCACAGATGTCACAGATGCAATTGCATAGACAAGGCTTAACGTTATGTTAAGCTTGGAGAATCCAATGACCTAAACAAGTTTAGGTACATTTAAATTTAACACAGTAATAATACTGGTTAGGCTCGGTTGTGCTCCGTGCCTTAAACGATACGATACGTCCGCAAGTTGAGATCCCAATACAACCGGATGTCCCAATACAGTCGTATGACCTAAACCCAGTTACGATCGTAATTTATCTCACTACGTCAAAAAGTGGCTTTGGCCACGGTTTTTTTTATAACGCATAGCCACTGTTTTGAAAAAAGTGTGGCCAAAGGTAAGAAATTCTCGTTTTAGCCACACATATTTTGTACCCGTGGCCAAATATATAGCCTTTGGACCCTTTTAGCCACGTATTTTTTTGTTTATGTGACAACAACAATCAGGTGCAGTGGCTTTAGCCACTGTTTTACAAAAACATGTGGCACTTATTTGTCACACTTAAAAAAGAGTGGCGAAATGCACCAAACGGCCACGGAATTTTTATGACTTTTTATTCGTGTGACCAAAAAGGAATGTATGGCCACGCTTAAATAATGTTGTATGACGGAAGAGTAGATTTTATTACTTAGTAAATTAAAAGAAAACAAAACTATTTATGCGTGGCTAAATGTGAGCAATGGCCACGCTTTTTACTTAGTTATGTGGCTAAAAGCTAGTACATATGGCCACTGTTATTAGGTTGTGTGACTAAATATTAGATGACTAATGGTCATGGTAGGTTGTGAGTGACAAAAATCTATTACCTATGGCCACATATATTAACCGTGACTAAATGGTAGGTTGTGAGTGACAAAAATTTATTTTATGGTCACGGTAAAATATTAAACGCGTGGCGAAAAAGAGAAGATTTGTTTCCCTCTAAAACAACGCGCTTTTTTCAGTTGTACCAATTAATTCGAGCGGGTTAAAATCTTCTACCCTATATATCATCATCATTGTTATTTTCCTTTTTACCGCCATCCCTTTCTTGATCTCAAATTCTCTACACCAATTCGTTTACACCAATTCTTGTATCAAATGGCCGATAATCAACGCTCCCTTAATTACTGGTATGTGAAGCATAACCGTATTTTTTTGGTTTACAGTAACAGGAGAAGAAGATCCTTCAAGTCCCACAAATCTGTGATTAAACACAACGATGAGAACATCCTGAAGCAACTCCATGCGCAGAAGATTCCTGATTGTTTTGCCTACCATGTTGAGACAGCGAAGTTATTTCGTGTCCTTGATACAAAATTCAATGAACCCGAAGAAGAAGATGAAGATCATGAAGAAGATGATGAAGAAGATCATGAAGAAGCAGATAAAGCAGATGAAGAAGATGAAGAAGAAGAAGAAGATGATGATGATGATGATGATCATGATGATGACGATGCAAGTTCAGTACATACATATCCGAATATTGCAGTGATCCGGATTATTAATTAATGGATGTTTATGTTTAATTATGAACAAATTAAGAACAATAGTTTATATGTTTATTTAGTTATGATATTAATAGTTATAATTGAATATATGATGGTTATAATATATGTTTATCATGTTTGATTATCTTGTGATATGGCCACTCATATTAAACATTGGTTGCGTGACAAATTATGACAAATGGTCACGGTATATTAATTTTACGTGGCTAAAAGAATACCAACAGTCGACGGCGCTTGTAATCATGATTATTTCATTTACTTTTTCATTTACTTTATCTTTTAATTCTCCATCTACCACGCCCCTCGAGTATCGATATATACTATCTCTGTATCAGTTTTCATCATCATCTCCACCATGACCCTTTTCTCCCAGTCTTTCTCTCTCTGTTTTTCGTCCATCATCGACGGCAAAAAATGTGGAATTGGCGTCATCCGTATGTGGAAAACGGTAAGTTATCATCTTCACCACTGAAATTCGATTGAAATTTTCATCTCAGATTTGGTAATTTTTTCTTGTGCAGGGAAAGATTGCACTCTGTATCTCCTGGGAGCAGATTTTAAGTTATTGTGGAAACCATGGAGACGAGGAGTCTCTAATGGTTCATACAAATGCTTTACTGAGAGCAGATTTTAAGTTATTGTGTAATTTTATAACAGTCAGCAGTAAGGGCACATGTTGAGGTTTGCAGGACTTGTATTCTTCAGGTGCTTCTCTCCCTTTTGGCCCCATGAACCCGATATTTCTTCAGCCACTTCTTCACCATTTTCAGTTGATTAGAAGCAAGTGCATGTGAGAAAGCAAAGATGGACTTGTTCTCTCTTTTCACTTGATCAGAAGCAAGTGAATGTGAGAAAGCAAAGAGGGATTTTTCTTCAGCCGCTTCTTCTCCGTTTTAAGTTAGTAGTTTTTCAGTTGTAATTTTATAGATCAATGTATTAATGGAATCATAACCTTTGGATTATGTATGTAATTGTGTTTGGTAAAGCAACAGTTGATTTTGTTTGTTTATTTTTGACTTTTATTGACTCTGGTTTGGTCAAAGAGAGGAGACCTGCAGGCACAATCAAAAAAAGGAAACACTTGACTCAAAATTAAGATCCATAATATATATTCCAGAATACATAAAGAAAAAAAACAAATATTGTTGATACTGTAGTTTGCTAAGATTCAAAAACATTACAATGATGATCAATTAATCGGTGGTTTTTCGTAATATCATTCCAGTACAGTCAGCTCTATGGTAAACATTGTGACGTGCATCTACGGATGGCAATACATTATCGTTGTGAGGAAAAACTACCGTACTAAATTCTTCATTGGCATCGTCTTCATAATAATCTCTGTAATTTCTGGGAGGTGTCATAAAGACAATATGCAGTTTTTTATCCAGCTGGTCTTTGACGTAAAACAACTGTTGTGCTTGTGACGCGAAAATGAACGGGTCCTCCTTGTGACCTAGTCTTTTAAGGTTGACCAAAGTGTAACCAAGACTATCTTTTTTGACCCCCTGTGTATTCTCAACCCAGTCGCACATAAATAGAGGGATGGTTTTAATATGGTAATCTAGTAGCCATATCTCTTTTAAAACCCCATAGTAAGGTTTTTTTCCATAGGTTAAGACCTCGTTAGAGATGTGCATGTCATTTATGTAACACCCCGATATTTCCGTCTAGGTAAATTTGTATCTTAAAATGTTTACTTATGTGCTTTATTGTATATATGAGTTAGAAATGGTAATAAATGAATAAAGCACGTGTTTATATGATAAACGGGCTTAGAAATGATGAGACATGACTGATTACGTCTCGTATACGTGATTAAATCATGAATACATGCTTATGTGAATAGCATAGACCATTGATAAGAAAATACGTATAGAATTGCATGTTAATAGTTAACGAAAAAGTAAAAGAGCCAAAAGCGTAATTTATGCAAAGTTACAAGCAATATAGATATTATACATGGCTATAATTCTTGTAAGTATTGCAAGGCTTAAGATATAGCAAGGATATGTCCTAACATGATTCGTGACATAAAATGATGAATATTGCAAAGTTAGAGGGTAGAAAGTGTAAACTATGTAATAATATATGTATATATGTGTATATATATTAATATATATAACCCGAACCCTTGAGAATGTTAGAATCATGTTTAGTAAGGTTATGGAACATAAAATGATAGCTACATCAAAAGATACAAAGGTAAATAGCATAAAACAAAAGTTAAGGGACTAAAAGCGTCAATAAATGAAAGATATAAAACGTATATGTACGTATATCATCGGGCATGTTTAGAACCCTAGAAACTTTTATAAATACACCCCTAAGTGTTTTATAGCCTAAAATAACAATTCGTAGAAGTACAGGGGCTTAAAATGTAAATAAAAAGCTAAGGGACCAAAACTGTCATTCTGGCAAAGTTTCCAGGCGGTACGCGAGGGGGGACAGGGTGTCCTGCGCGATACGCCTGCCGTGACTCGACCAGAATCGTGACAGCAGGGCAGTTCTTCGACGTACAGGCCAAGTTTTGACGATTTGACCATAGATACGCGTCGTTTTTGAAGCTGAATCACCAGGGACACTCGTAGCAACCTTAGGCGACCTCCATGGCTATAAATACGGACCAAATCGTTCGATTTTAGGTACCAATTCACCAAAATACACACACAAAAACCCTCTTTTGGCCGGAATCTTCACCGGAGCAATACGAGCAATCCCGGAGGAATTAGGAGCCGAATTTCTGCAGTCACCCATTATTTGGTATGCTTAACAATAACCTCTTTCAGTTTTTGCAAATTCAATCTCTAAGTATGCTTTTTAGAAATGATGCAAAATTAGGGTTCTTGAGCTTGTTTTATCAAAATCGGGTGATCGGGTGGGAATTAGGGTCTGAAATTTTGTAGGTAATCCTAATTTAATGTGTTTTAAGAAAGCCCTAAGTTTATTTCACAATTGGAAAAGGTTTGGTAAAGGTTTTGTTAACGGGTCAAAATTAGGGTTTTCATGTCGTTTTTCTGCCCAAATCGAGTAAACGGTTTTGAATTAAGCTTTGCCATTTTAAAGAATATTATAAAATGTTATAATGGATAATACCCTAAGTTGGTTTTGAATAAAAATGAGTTTTGATAATAAAACGAGAATTTCATGAAATTAGGGTTTTGAAATAAGAATATTTAATATAAAATAATCCGGAGGGTTTGGGGACTTGAATTTTGATATGGTAACATGTTTATACATACAATAAGTATATATGAAGTTAAAATGAATAAATAATGAAGTATTAAAAATCCCGAGTTAATCGGATATTAGAAGTTCGTGCGGACCGGAAGGGTAGACGCATGTACACTGGGGTTTCTGGCATAGCGGGGGTGTCGCCATCCCATCTGGGCAATGGCATCCCAACACTGGGCGACCCCGGAGTGAGTGTCTACTTATAGGAATGCACGTCTTCATAATTATCAATAAAAGCAGATAATATGCCTCCAGGGGCATTTTGGTCATTTTGACCCTTAAAAATGAATAAACTTAATAATATATATTATTAAGTCAATAAAGTGTTAAAGTAAACATAAGAAGTGTTTATTATATAAAACTTTGCGTTAACATCATACAATACGCAATTAGGTTAGATTGGAAGACGTAAAGGAAGTTCTGCCTGTACTAAATTGCTTAAGAGAATAAGGTGAGTTCTATGAGCCCACTCTTAAATGTTTTAAATATTTTAATGTTTTCGGGCTGATATACATGCAATATTACTACTTGATAAATGTTTGAAATGCCTTGTGCCTATTTTGTGTTAATACACGTACGTAAAAGTAATAATGCCTATGACTATTTTAAAGTTGTTATTACCTGCTATAAACTGTTTTTGGGAAGGTTATAATGCACTGGTAATAAAGATATTAAACTTTATTAAGTAAAGTTCAAAAAGGGAAATTTAGTTTTCCAGATAAAGAAAATAACCCTTGGGGTTAGTTTTAAAATCTAAGCAAAATATTGTCTATGTAAGAAGGAAGACTGGGGTTGTACAACTGAAAGCGGGGAATGACGGTTCCCCGGGGTAGCGACGGTTACTCTATGACTGATATTCGGGTGACGACGGTTTCCCGAGGAGCTAACGTGGTTCCAATAGACAATGCTTAGTTGAATAAATGAATGAATGATTTGATATAATTCCGTTATGTCTTATATCTGATAATGTGAATGAATGAATGTTTTGGTATAACGCTGTTATGTTTTATACCTGATAAATAGGGCCGTTAGGCCTAAGCGTTGGAATAAACTTTCAAGAAAAGGTAACGCTTTTAGAAAAATATAGAACTCACCAGCGTAAGCTGATCCTTTAAAGTATGTATATCAGGTGATGTTAAGGATCCGAACATAAAAGGAAAGGCAAAAGTCTGAGCAGGGTGAGGTGGGCAAGCTACTCGAGTAAAGCTATAGGGCTGCTGGCAAAGTAATGTAGATAAATAAACGTTATCTTGTATAGTTTTAGATAACCGTGTAGTAACTTACCGTACTTGTACTTGGCAATATAAAATAAATAAAAAGTTTTAAATTTCCGCTGCCTTTATTATCTCTGTTGTACCTTACGTTCATGAGTAAATCCGACACGTGACCCCTTCCGGAGCCAAGTCTGGGAGTGGGCGTCACAAGTTGGTATCAGAGCCTTGGTTTAAGAGATTTAGGTACTAAAAGCGGTATCTAGACTTAAACTAGGACTCTGGGAAAACAGTAAGATAAAATAGAATGCCAGCAGGATAGCTTGTGCCCATAAAAGGACAAAGTTGCATTAGGAACATAATAAGTAGGACCTAGGATATATAAATCTGGTAGGTACCCAATTGCAATTAGCTACTGCCGTTAGGTATTAACCATATATATGTATCTATGGTACTAACTGTTATGTGGCCAAAATGCGGGAAGTAGACCGGTTTGAAATACAATCACCGGTAAAGATGGAAAAGAAAGAAATAGACACTAGGGAGGAGTGTGATGAAAGTAACTGGGTTTTGAAAGCATCATGACTATGTAATTGTATGACGTCTGCACTTATCTAATCATCATGCCTTAAAAATTTAGAAACTCGACTTCATATGAATTCTGAACTGTCTGTAGATCATGGTAAGAGAAGGACAAGGCGATAGAAGAATCGGCAGGCCCGTCGGTAGGCCAGCAGGTTCTGGAAGGCGTGCGCAACCAGACCCTGAACCCAATAATGCTGAAGGAGGAAACGTCTTTACTGAGGAACAACGAGCCGCGATGGCTGCGGAAGTAGCAAACGCGTTTCAGGCTGCAATACCAAACCTAGTGGCTCAGCTTCAAGGAATTGCCGGAGCCGGTGGACCCGGTGCTGGAGGAGCCAACGGCGGAAACATTGGTGCTGGTGTAAACGCGGGAAACGTCCATCAAGAAGGTCGAGGCTGTTCGTTCAAATCCTTCAGTGGATGCAGGCCTCCTTCGTTCGAAGGAAAGAGAGATGCCGGTTTGACCGTTCGCTGGGTCCGAGAAATGGAAGCCGTCATTGGCATTAGTGAATGCCGTGCGGACCAAGCTGTGAAATACGCAGCTCATTCCTTCGTTGGTGGAGCGTTGTTTTGGTGGGACTCTGTCTTACAGTCCCAAGGAGAAGAAGCCATTGCTGCAATGCGCTGGAACGATCTAAAGGCTCGGGTGATGAATAAGTTCTGCCCAAAGCACGAGCTTGAAAAGATTGAAGCCAACTTTCTGAGGCTGGAAGCCGGGAATGCAACTCATCAGGAATTTACCACCAGGTTCGATGAAATGGCGAGGTTAGTGCCCAGGTTGGTGGCACCAGAGGAGGAAAAAGTCAAACGATACGTGCAGGCTCTTCCTCCAGAAATACGGAAGATAGTAAAACCCCATGCTCCTAGGACTTACCAGGAGGCAATCGATCTAAGTGCCACGGTTTACGAGGAAGAATACGGAGAAGAAGGAAAACCCGGAGGACCCAAGAGAAGCTGGTCAGAGGCAAGTGGAAGTTCAAGAAAGTTTGATGGGAACAATCGCAAGAAGTTCAAAGGCGATTCTCGAAGCAACAAACCGAGATGCCGCAAGTGCAACAAAAACCATTTCGGGAACTGCAGGCTAGGGTCCGGGAACTGCTACAAGTGCGGAAAAGAAGGTCATCTTGCTAACAACTGTCCAGATGCAAGGAAGTGTTATGAATGTGGGGAATCAGGACATATCAGGCCAAACTGTCCCAAGTTAATGAAGAAACCAGAACCAATAAAGGCGATCGAAATCCCGAAGGCTAGGGGTAGGGCATATACCATAACCACTGCTGAGGCAAAGGAAACACCGGACGTAGTTTCAGGTACGTTCCTCGTTAATAATGTGCCTGCAACTGTGCTATTTGATTCGGGTGCTAGTAAAAGCTTCGTGTCACATGAATTCTGTGTACTACTCGATAGACCAACTGTTAGGGCCGAGAAACCTTTCGAAGTAGAGACTGCCTCAGGAAAAAGCTTTATGATTTCTGATTTGATAGATAATTGCCTGATAGAACTAGAAGAACATAAATTGCCTGTTAGATTATTCCCTATGACTTTAGCCGGTTTCGATGTTGTATTGGGGATGGATTGGCTCGCGGAGAACGACGCACAAATCATATGTAATCAAAAGAAGGTCCAGATTCGAGCGCCAACTGGAGACGACATATCCGTTTACGGAGACCGTAACAGTTCTGCAGTAAAGATTATCTCCATGATCAAAGCACGAAAGTTCTTGAAGCACGGGTGTGAGTCATTCTTAGCTTACGCCATCGACTCAAACGTAAAACCAAAGGAGCTAAAGGATGTGTCGGTAGTAAACCAATTTCCAGACGTATTCCCAGAAGACCTACCGGGCATTCCTCCTGAACGTGAAATAAAGTTCGGAATCGACTTGGTGCCGGGAGCCAAACCCGTAGCCAAGACACCATATCGATTAGCTCCATCCGAAATGAAGGAACTAATGTCACAACTGCAAGAGTTGCTTGACAAAGGTTTCATAAGACCAAGTATCTCGCCGTGGGGTGCTCCGGTTCTTTTCGTGAAGAAGAAAGACGGAAGCCTGAGAATGTGCATCGACTACCGGGAGCTGAACAAACTGACGGTGAAGAATAGATACCCTCTGCCCAGAATCGACGACTTATTCGATCAGCTACAGGGAGCGAGTTGGTTCTCCAAGATTGATCTGCGGTCAGGTTATCACCAATTGAAGGTCAAGGACGAAGACATTCCGAAGACGGCCTTTCGAACGCGATACGGTCATTACGAATTTCTTGTAATGTCATTCGGATTGACTAATGCACCCGCTGCATTCATGGACCTCATGAATAGGGTGTGTCGACCCATGTTGGACCGATTCGTAATCGTGTTCATAGATGACATTCTAATCTATTCCAGAAGCGAGTCTGATCACGCCATGCATCTGAAGGAAGTTCTAGAGACCTTGAGGAAGGAGAAATTGTATGCCAAATTTTCCAAATGTGTGTTTTGGCTAAGGGAAGTGCAATTCCTTGGTCACGTAATAAACGCAGATGGTGTACTCGTAGATCCTTCCAAGATAGAAACAGTAATGAGCTGGAAACCGCCAAAAACACCCTCGGAGATTCGTAGCTTCTTGGGGTTAGCCGGTTATTACCGTAGGTTCATCCAAGATTTCTCAAAGATCGCGACGCCTCTAACCAAATTGACTAAGAAAGATGTCAAGTTTGTTTGGGGTTCGAAACAGCAGAACGCTTTTGAAGAGTTAAGAACCAGATTGACTCAGGCACCGGTATTAACATTGCCGGATGGGCCTGATGATTTGGTAGTCTATTCCGATGCTTCGTATTTGGGTCTAGGTTGTGTGTTGATGCAGCGAGGTAAGGTAATTGCCTACGCATCACGATAACTAAAGCCTCATGAGACAAACTATCCAACTCACGATCTAGAGTTGGCAGCCGTCGTGTTTGCTCTCAAGATCTGGAGGCATTACTTGTACGGGGTAAAATGCACCATCTACACCGATCATAAAAGCCTAAAGTAATTCTTCGAGCAGAAGGATCTTAATATGAGGCAGCGTAGGTGGTTAGAATTAATCAAAGACTACGACCGTGAGATCATGTATCATCCAGGAAAAGCAAACGTTGTTGCAGACGCTTTAAGCAGAAAGGATGAACATCCACCTCTTCGGACACTGTCGTATAGATTAATTGTTACTCCTGATTTCCTCGTCCAACTTCGTAACGAACAACATGAAGCCCTCAAGGAAGAGAATGTCAAGAAATAAAGAATGGTCGGCCAGACAGCAAGCCTTGAAGAAAACGAGTACGGATTGAAGATTCGATTCGGTAGAATATGGGTACCTCTCACTGGTGGATTTCGCACCAAGATAATGGACGAAGCACACAAATCACGTTACTCAATCCATCCAGGATCGACAAAGATGTACCAAGACTTGAGGAAAGAGTACTGGTGGCCGGGAATGAAGTTCAACGTCATGCAATACGTGAGCAAATGTTTAACCTGTGCGAAGGTTAAAGCCGAACATCAGAAACCATACGGGAAGTTACAACCTTTGGAACTTCCAGAATGGAAATGGGAACATATCACCATGGATTTCATAACCAAGCTACCAAAAACAGCTAAGGGTCATGACACCATTTGGGTGATAGTGGATAGATTGACAAAAAGTGCTCACTTCCTACCCATTCACGAAAAACATTCTTCAGAAATGTTAGCCAAAATCTTCATCAAAGAAATCATCGCACGTCACGGAGTACCAGTGTCTATCGTTTCGGATAGGGACACTCGGTTTACTTCACGTTTCTGGGAGAAATTCCACGAGAATATGGGTGCAAGATTGCACATTAGCACGACATATCATCCCCAGACAGACAGCCAGAGCGAAAGAACGATTCAGACTCTGGAGGATATGCTACGAGCTTGTATTATCGACTTCGGAGGAAGCTGGGACGATCATTTACCATTAGCAGAGTTCTCCTACAACAACAGTTATCATTCAAGTATAGGTATGCCACCTTACGAAATGTTGTATGGTAGGAAATGCAGAACTCCTGTATGTTGGGGTGAAGTCGGCCAGCGAGAGATAGGAAGCAAAGAATCAGTCGAGAATATGGCTCACGATCTCGACATAATCAAAGCACGACTGAAGGCTGCACAGGATCGACAGAAGTCCTATGCTGATAAAAGACGAAGGCCAATCGAATTCCATGTTGGAGACTATGTTCTGTTGAAAGTTTCTCCATGGAAAAACATTATCCGTTTTCATAAAAGGGGTAAGCTAGGTCCAAGGTATGTTGGACCTTTCAAAATCTCCAAACGTGTTGGAGAGGTTGCTTATCGTTTAGATCTGCCCGAGGAGTTATCTGGAATCCATCCAACATTCCATGTATCACACTTGAGAAAGTGTGTGGCAGACGAATCAGAAATTGTGCCGTTAGAAGAGATAGAAGTAGACGATAAACTATCTTATATCGAACGACCGGTTGCAATCCTAGATCGTAGTGAAAGAAAGCTCAGAAACAAAATAGTTCCTATAGTCAGGGTGCAGTGGATGCACAGGAAAGGTTCTGAGTCAACATGGGAAAGAGAAGATGAAATGAAAGAATCTCATCCTGAGTTATTCTCAAGTCAAGCGAGTTTCGAGGACGAAACCTTTTAAGGGGGAGAGAGTTGTAACACCCCGATATTTCCATCTAGGTAAATTCGTATCTTAAAATGTTTATTTATGTGCTTTATTGTATATATGAGTTAGAAATGGTAATAAATGAATAAAGCACGTGTTTATATGATAAACGGGCTTAGAAATGATGAGACATGACTGATTACGTCTCGTATACGTGTTTAAATCATGAATACATGCTTATGTGAATAGCATAGACCATTGATAAGAAAATACGTATAGAATTGCATGTTAATAGTTAACGAAAAAGTAAAAGGGCCAAAAGCGTAATTTATGCAAAGTTACAAGCAATATAGATATTATACATGGCTATAATTCTTGTAACTATTGCAAGGCTTAAGATATAGCAAGGATATGTCCTAACATGATTCGTGACATAAAATGATGAATATTGCAAAGTTAGAGGGTAGAAAGTGTAAACTATGTAATAATATATGTATATATGTGTATATATATTAATATATATAACCCGAACCCTTGAGAATGTTAGAATCATGTTTAGTAAGGTTATGGAACATAAAATGATAGCTACATCGAAAGATACAAAGGTAAATAGCATAAAACGAAAGTTAAGGGACTAAAAGCGTCAATAAATGAAAGATATAAAACGTATATGTACGTATATCATCGAGCATGTTTAGAACCCTAGAAACTTTTATAAATACACCCCTAAGTGTTTTATAGCCTAAAATAACAATTCGTAGAAGTACAGGGGCTTAAAATGTAAATAAAAAGCTAAGGGACCAAAACTGTCATTCTGGCAAAGTTTCCAGGCGGTACGAGAGGGGGGACAGGGTGTCCTGCGCGATACGCCTGCCGTGACTCGACCAGAATCGTGACAGCAGCGCAGTTCTTCGACGTGCAGGCCAAGTTTTGACGATTTGACCATAGATACGCGTCGTTTTTGAAGCTGAATCACCAGGGACTCGTAGCAACCTTAGGCGACCTCCATGGCTATAAATACGGACCAAATCGTTCGATTTTAGGTACCAATTCACCAAAATACACACACAAAAACCCTCTTTTGGCCGGAATCTTCACCGGAGCAATACGAGCAATCCCGGAGGAATTAGGAGCCGAATTTCTGCAGTCACCCATTATTTGGTATGCTTAACAATAACCTCTTTCAGTTTTTTCAAATTCAATCTCTAAGTATGCTTTTTAGAAATGATGCAAAATTAGGGTTCTTGAGCTTGTTTTATCAAAATCGGGTGATCGGGTGGGAATTAGGGTCTGAAATTTTGTAGGTAATCCTAATTTAATGTGTTT
>JBCNJP010001388.1:0-36551 GCA_039602395.1 Deinandra increscens subsp. villosa | reverse complement strand
CTAGCCTCCAATCATGTTTAGAACTAATAAAAACATCATCTTTGAACCATACATGATCTGAAAAATCAACAAAAAGAGAAAGGAATCAAGCCTTGGTGAAGAACACCCAAAAATGGAAGAAAAATCTTCAATCTTCAATCCAAATCCAAGTTATCTTCAATCCTTAAGCTTCAAATCCGTCTTCTACAGCAGATCTAGGGATTTTTCGAGTGGGTATGGGGTATTCTCTCTCTTAATGACGGCCAAAATGTGTTTAAATAGAGGCAAAATAGGGTTTACTGTCTGTTCGTCGATGCGGGCTGCATCAGATTAGACTGGAGGCGATGCGGCCCACATTGCCCCTTTGACTGCATAGTTTGACCAGACATAATGCGGGCTGCATCAGGTGATAAGGATATCAATGCACCCCGCATTGACCTGGATCAGAAAAAAACTCAATATTTTTAATCTTCAACCACTGAGCACCGCAACGGGTCCAAAGGCTCCAAAATCATCCAAATCCAAACACCGACACAGCAGAACCTTAAATTCAACAAATTCACCAATTAATCATCAAATCCAATTAAAATAAACAAAAACAATCACAAAATCGTGGGACTTCTCAAATTATAATTATGCACATGATGCAACGCATCAAATATCCCCACACTTGAACCTTTTTCATCCCGAAAAAGTCCGCAATGAGATCATAACCGGAAAATTGACCTTTTAAATTTATTCTAAGCTAGATACTCACGCGCTAAAAGCGATTACCGGTATTTCGGTCCGAATAAACCCAACCGCCGAAAACCAAAGCCCCTGAACATGCTTTATTCAAATTTATTACCAATTATGGGTCCCACAAAATCATATTCGCAACTCAATCTAATCCCATCTCAAAGCATGAATCAGCACGGGTCAAACCGGATTAGGGTTTTTCCCACCACAATTGGTTAAAATATTTATGACTTGGAGATTGTGGAAGATGGAATAGAAGGATGATGGGCGAGCTTGAATTGAATTTATTTATTTGATCCTAGAACTAGGGCGAGTCTCCACCTGACATTACATCTCCTGAGTCCCTATCCCGAGAGGTAGTAAGCAGGCTTTGACCCTCGCACACAAAACCACATCACCCCAATAGATCATCTCCGGAGTCGCTATCCCTAGAGGTAGAACGTAGGATCAGCGAATTTTGTGCACTTTATTCGATTTTTTTTAATCATGTATACATAAATTCAAAACAAGCTCAAGATGGATGGATGAATGGGGCGCCACTAATTCTCGGATTTATTTTCATAAAAAGATCATAGTGTGCCGGGTAATCTCCAAATCATAAACATTTTAAACAAAAGTGGTACCTATCAGCCTATTCAACGGTTTCGGCTTTGCTACTACACTAAAGGCGGGAACCCACAATATTTATTTATTAAGGTTTATTTAAGTAGCGAAATCAGGATTTTTAAGCTTTTAGAAATCAGCTGGGCCTACCAGCACATCACTAAATAGGCGCTTTCAACTTTATTCATTTATTATTTATTAAAAAGTATCAAAACTCCGGTTTTACCTATCATTTCTCATTTTGTTGCAGACAAATTCAAGGACATTTTTTAAAAATTTTTGAAATTTAAGCCCAAATTAAACAATTTCAAGTTTTCTTCAACCGTTTCCCTCCCCACACTTGAATAGTACACCATCCCGAATGTACGTGAATGACATATATAAGAACAAGGGTGAAGGAAACTGAAAAATCCCCTGATCGAAGATATGCAGCTCTCGACGAATGCCAGAACTGCCTGAATGAGTCGCGAGGGGCCAAAAATCTCTGAAATGGTAGGAACCACAGATCTCGACCACAGGTGCCAGAAATGTGGTCCGATGATGCTCCAAAATGTAAAAATGTAGAAAACAGCTCTCGACGAATGCCAGAACTGCCTCCGCATATCACTAAGACAAACACACAAAACAATGCATCAACCATCACAGATAGCATAAAGAGATACATAATAAAGCATGTCAATGTAAACACCCAACCCTTATACAAAATATCCCGAGTTTGTAAAAGATGAATACAACAAAAGCAAAAGTACAACTCGGATAAGGGTACAACCGGATCTGATCAAGGCTGCGGGTCTGCTGGTGGTCCTGGGAATGGTGGCATCTGGACTCCTGGTATCTGTGGGAAAGCCTGAGCCATCCACATCAAAATACGTCGATGATCTGCGACCTCTGCTCGAAGTGTGTCGATGGTCTGACTCTGCTGCTGGACAAGCTGGATCAACTGAGTCTGATCTGGTGGGGCGTGAGGGCTGGGACTCTGCTCGTCTGAATTCTGATCTGGCCCGACATCATCAGTGGCCTGCAAACGAGTCGATCTGTCATGAAGCCTAACACGCTCCCCGGGTAGTCTGACACAAACAGTGGGGGGAGGACGGGGCTGGAGCGGAATACGGACATCTCCGGCTGCTGGCGGGATCTGAATCGGCCGTGTAGCGACAAAACGAATAACTCCTAACGAAGGAGTCTTAATAATACCCATCAAAGTAATGACCTCGGCAGTAAATGTGGAAAACCTAGCTGTGGCAACCTCGGTGATCTCCTGTCCCGCTGGAATATCAGCTCGTACACCCGGGATCAGGTCATAACTCTCAGCAAGTCTGTTGACAAAAGCTCCTCCACCAATGCCTCCGCCAGATCTAGGAGAAACCTGACGGCGAAGAAATAACGCTAGATCATGCGCCAAGTGATAATCGACACCCTGAATCAGTGAATAGAGGAGGCGAGCATCTGTGAATGTCACCTTCTCCGTGCTCCCTCGGCGAGCAGCAACGGAGTGGGCGAAAACCCTATGGAGATACCGGTAAAACGGGTCACGAATCCATATCTCTGTCGGTTTGGCCGTAAGAGCTCCATCAGCAATGGACGACCACCATAAGCTGTTGATACATGATATGTGGCAACGGGCTGGATCAGACAGAGTTTTGAAGACAAATGATACAACCTTGTTTTGTGTTGGCCGAACCTCGGCCGAGCCTTGGCCGAACCTGAGGTTCGGACCAGGTTCGGAGGTCGTGTTTAGGTTGCTTATAAATAGGTTGTTTTGTCTTGTAATTATCAGAGTTTTTGGAGAACTTGTGTGTGAGAACTAGTGTGTTTGTGTACTCTGAGTCTCTTGTAACTGTGTCATCTGTTAATGAGAGATTGAGTCATTTATTTACATCGATGTTCTTGTTATCATTCACGTAATTGATGTCGAACTGAACTGATTCACACGCTCCAGCGTTTTCAAGTGGTATTAGAGCTATCTGGTTACATTTAGTTCGATTTGATTTAATTCGTGTGTCACAAAGCTCGTTTTTCATCTTCGTTTTTCAAAAAACTCGTCCAAAACACCATGCTTTACGTTCAAATTGTGTGTTTTTGCTCGTTTTCGTTCATTTGAGTATTCTCAGCTCGAGAGGTGTCGAATTCGGTGAGTTTTTCCAAAATTTTTTGGTTTTTCGCGTTCGGCCGAACTCCACGTTCGGTGTAACCGCTCCGAACTCCAGGTTCGGAGTACGCTCGGTCATAACCGCTCCGAACGCCAGGTTCGGAGTTCGTTCGGAGAAGTTCGGTGAAGGATCGGAATCTGTTTCAAAGTTCGGTGAAAGTTCGGAGCTCGTTCGGAGAGCATTCGGACTATATTTCCCGTTCGGTGAGAGTTCGGACTAGGATCGGAGGGTCTTCGGAGCTTACGACATTCGTTGAGAGATCGCAGATAGTTCGGCGATCGTTCGGACTGTGTTTCTGAGTTCGGATCGAGTTCGGAGGAAGTTCGGAGGGTATAGTAGGTTCGGACCGAGTTCGGACAAATAAGAATTTCTCAACTTTTGAAAATGTCGGATTTTCAAGCGTTTGCTGCGATACAGTCACAGATGCAAACTCTGTTGAATTATGACAATGAGATCGGGACTACTCAGAAAGTTCCTAAACTTCTCAAGTTTGAAGATTATCTGAATTGGAAAACACGTTTCGAAGCTTACGTTGGAACAAATGATCCGGATTTATGGATTGCTATGGATACACCATATGTTTATCCGGTGGGTCTTAACAATGTACCTATTATGCAAAGAAATTTGGATCTTGCTCAAAAGGCTGATTTTAACAGGGAACAAAAAGCTTATGGAGTTATAACTCAAGCTTTACCAAAAGAATTGTTACATCAACATAAAGCTTGTAAAAACTCTCATGAATTGTGGACAACTCTAAAAAAACGATGTGAAGGAAATGAACAATATAAAAAGAGCAAGAAAAAGGTCTTGAACAAAGAATTTGACAACTTCAAGCACTTTGAGGGTGAAGGCGTTCCAGAACTGATTTCGAGGTATTGCCATTTATTATCTGAAATGGATACCGTTCAAATCAAGAAGGACGATGAAGAACTTAAAAAGAAACTACTTGAAGGTTTACCATCTAAGTGGGAATCGTATGTTTTGATGCTGACAAATGATAAAGATTTTCCAGCTTTGACTTTTGTGAAATTGTTGGGCAAGCTGCAAGCAAGAGATTTGGAAATGAAAAACGTGAATACTACACCTGCTGAAGTCCAGAATCCGGATGTTTATTATGGGTCAAATGCAGCTACTATTTCGGGTAAATCGGGCAAATCAACAAGTTCTGCACTAGCAACTGCTTTCGTGGCTGGAAGTTCACATATGTCAAATTCAGGAACTAGTATGGGGTCAAACAGCTATGATTATAATTATAGTTCTGGAGGTTGTAGTGCCTCGATTCCGGCAAGTAATTTGATGGACACAAGCAAGATGGCTATGTCAGTGTCAACAACGGAGGATTATATGGCACTAGTTTCTGCTTTAGTGTCATCTTATTATGGTCTTATAACTGGAAAGGTAAGCAATGCAGAGCTAACTGAGGAGGATTACGATCAGGTGGATCCCGATGACTTGGAGTTAATGGACATTAACTGGCAGTTTGCCATGCTTGCGAGGAGGGTAAAGAGATTCTTGAAAAAGACTGGTAGAAAAGACCTGAATTCTGGAGGCAGAATTGGTTTTGACAAGTCGAAAGTGAGATGTTATAACTGTTCTAACTTCGGACATTTCGCTCGAGAATGCTCTCAACCGAAAAAGCAAGAATATCAAAAATTTACTTCCAAGTCTACTGTTTCTGGAGTCAACAATTCATCATCCTCAGGGAGTCCTTCAAATTCCAAATCTAATTCTGAACCCACTAAAGCTTTAGTATCTTAAGTAGATAAAACTTATAATTGGGGTAACCAGTTTGCTGATTCATCTGCTTTAATTGTGAAACATGTGCAGGATGAAGATACTATGACAGAATCTACTCAAGATGCACTACTACAAAAATGGCCTTTCTTGACGCTTTTTGCGCGTCAAGAAAGGGCCCAGATGACGCGCAAAAAAGCGTCAAGGAAGGCAGGGTCAAGAATCCTCTTGACGCGCAAAATGCGCGTCATCCCATTTATGACGCGCAAACGATGACGCGCAAAAAAGCGTCATAAATTTGTGTCATAAAATAAGCGTCAAGGAAGCCCCCGTCATAAATCTTTTTTATGACACGCATTTTTGCGCGTCATGAATCTAAAAAAAATTAAAAAAAATATATATATATTTTTTAGATTCACTCATTTCCACATTAATGACAATTAACCTCAAAATCAATAATAGATTCACTTATAACAAAATAATACATTTCATATATATAGCAACATTACAAAGTTAACATGAGTTTACATAAAAAAAAAATAAACTATGAACTAATTAGTTAACATGAGTTTACACTTGCAAAACTAAACACTACCACTACTATCTTCACTCACAAGGGTTCCACATCTGAGTTGTTTCCTGCTTGAAGGATGAGGCAGATATCTCACAGTTCCAAAACTTACGCAACACTTGAGTTTCGCCTGCTATTGGAAAGTCAAGCATATGTTCTACTTAAATCTACAACCTTATACATACGGGTGTGCAGAAGAATAAGTTGACCAACAACTTAATAAGTATGTATAAGTGCTGATAAAAAGATAAAACTAACATGATTCATGAGTTGTAAACAAACCTGATTATGATAATAAGAAACATCAAACCAAAGAGTCATCTATTAATAGTGCAGCACATGTATTCTGCAGATTCCAAAAGTGAACAATTAGAACCTATATAACAGGTAAAGGTATATATATTTGAAATCATGTTTCAAAACACTCCTAATTCTTATGAATTATTCAGTGTTGTAGCCTTGTGTCCATTTCATTTACTAGTCTTGATTTTCATTATATAGTATGTGAATCTTTTATTAATTAAAGAATTTTAACTTACACCCATCAAGGATTGCATCCTATCTTGTGGCTTCTGTCTGGATTTCTCAACAAGTGAAGCTCTTTGTAAATTTGACAAAGCCTTTGTGTACCGTTGAAGAGATATCAGTTCACACAACTATAATAGATGCAAAAAGATTATATGTAAATTAGACTTTATTAAACAAGAATGTAAACAAATTACGATTACTAATTACCTCAAGCGGGATGTAAACCGGGCGCTTGGGCTTTCCAGCATCTAGACATGGATAGTCATGAGACATGTTGAGTTCTAGATTACGATATCTAGCATAGTACTTAGAGACTACAACAACTACAACAACTAATGCGACTAAATCAAGTCTTAAATCATGAGTAGTCTCAACAGCTATAAAAAAAATTGAAAATTAGGGGTACTTGACATTGAGATCTAACGGATTTCGGATTCAATAATCAGTCATCACACCTAATCCGACTAGACGAGAAAGTAAAGTAATTAACCGAAATTAATTAGGGAATGAAGAAGAAGAAGAATTGGTTAACCAGGGGTTTTCCGGGGACGGCGCCGACGCAATCTTTACAGCCTTGAAGCTTTTCATCTCCGATAAGCGGTCGTAAGTGGACGGCTACTTTGACACAACAATCCTAATGAAAGTGATACACATTCAAGCACAAAATAGTTAACCTACTTATTGAAAATAAAAAAAAAGAATATCATCACAGATTAATGGTTATAGCTCTTAAACTGTATGCAGGATTTGATAAAATTCAGATCTAAAGGTCTGCAGATTTAACATTTTTATTAGATATAGAAGGTTGCTAACACAATATAAACATTTACATTAAATTGAAAACATAAGTGATGGCATATTATTATGCTTCATCATGACAACAATGTTGAAGATATCATCTAATATACAGCAGGTTGTTATGCATCAGCCTGAACTTGAGAACTAAAATCAAACTCAACCAATTATGCTAACCTTATACTACGAGTCAAAATTGTCACCTCTAAACTTAAACTTGAGCATTTTTTTTGTGCAGTAATGTAGCTTCAAAAATCACCCATAACTCCTCTCATCTAAAAGTAGAGTTTAATTGAAGTGTATAAAATTCAGCAGCATAAATGAGATTGATTCCATAACAAACAATCTCCAAAAATTAGTCATACATCTATAAGAAAACTGCAATCTCCAAAATTGAAACAGATTGATTCCATAACAACACAACATTCTAGGGCTTTTACAGATGAATGCAGATTAAGATCCAGGTCCGAGAAAGAAAGATTTATACCTCTGCATAACAAGATTGACGAGCTACTCGATGGCTGAATGTAGATCTACTTTCTTGGCAAGAAATTTGAGCTCTTGAACAACATAAATACCCCAACCAGATCTTGGATCTAGCGCATACATGTGCCTAATCGCCGCATGAACGTTTTCTCACTCCATACCGGTCTCAGATCTAAGATCTTCCAAGAATCTTCTCACCGTCCTCCGCCGTAGATCTCTGGCGCTGATCTCCTTGAGGTTCAACGCCTTTTGAGACGCCGTGAATAGGCAATTTCCATCCGTGTCGACATCTCCGCCGTGGCTCAGCCTCAGTACCACGACCGTCCGAGAAGAAAAAGAATCATCTCCTTGGTGCATCCAGATGACTCCTTTCGCGTGAAGCCTCTGATATCAAACGGTAAGATATAGAATGTATAGCAGGGAATTTGGGGATAAAAAGCATCTACACATATCAGCAGCAATTGATGCACAAATAACGACGATTGTCTCAAATTGAAAGAGTTAGGGGGAAACTGAGATCAAACATGTGACAATCGAATATCTATCCGGAAGTTTTAATAGAAAAAATAGAGAGAAAGCATATCATACCGGAGTTTTGGGAGTCAGATAGATGAGCGATGAGCGGGAGCGAATCAAAAACACCTCCGGATAACCTAATCTTATTGTCGTTGATCTTAGTTGAAATCGGCTACCAATTCGTCCCATCTCAGAGTTGGAATCGGTGGTGGTGGTTGGAGAATCGGCTGAGTAGACTTAGGGCTGAAGCCGGAGATGACTTAGGGCTTGTAATCGGTTGAGCAGAGACGTACTTAGGCTTTGTAATCGACTGAGCAGAGACGTGTTTCAGGGAGGAGCAGGTCCGATTGAACGAAGGAATGAAGGGAGGAGCATCTCATATTGAACGAAGGAACGAAGGGACGAGAGATCGTGCTCTCGGCTGAGCAGCCTGTAAAGGAACGAAGCGGGGGGAATTTTTGGGAACTTTAAGCGGGTGGAATTTTTGGGGTAAAATTTGAGCGGGAAATGAAAAAATAAAAAACGACAGTTGAAGATGACGCGCAATTTTTATGTGTACTCCGTGTTTTTTTATATGACAGATATTTTATGACGCTAAAAAATGCGCGTCATCCACCCTTAGAATTTCACATTTCTTGACAGTTTTTTTATGACATGCATATTTGCGTGTCATTAAATACCGTGCGTCATTGTTCGCGCGTCAAGAAAGGTCCTTTTTCTAGTAGTGATGGAGATGATCTTCATAGTGAAGCAATTGGTGACAAGTCTGTTGAAGTTAATGATGACAAATTTGCTTTCATGACAAACTTATCTGAGAAGGTGGAATCTGATGCTGTTCTCTTGTTGGAAAAACAACTTCAAGTTCTGACTGAGGAGAAGGAGGCACTGATTCGTGAATGTGAAGCTGCAAAAGCTGTTGCACAAGATACAGCCAATGACTTTGAAAATTTGTATCAAAAGAGTTTACCATTTAAGCAGAAATATGAGAAGGCTCAGCAAAATGCCCTTGAAATTGCTGACAAGATGATTGCACGGCAAAAAGAAATGCAGAAACTATCGGAGGAGAACAACAGTTTGAAGCAAGAAGTTGGTTCACTTAAACGAAGCAATATCACAGAATCGGTTGCTCTAATGGCTGATACGTCGAAGGTAGTTTCGTATCCTCAAATGTGCAAGTCTTGTGATGATTTTGCTACCGCTAAGAGTACGCTCTTAGATGAAAAGACAAAATTAAATGATCTTTTGTCGGTAGCGTGTGCAGATAAGAATATTTATAAAGAAAGATGGGAGGGAACAACAAAGGAGTTGATGTCAGTACATGAGCAACTACGTTTACAAAAATTTGATTTTGCAAATCAATCTGAGCTGCTTGTGTCTGTACAAAAGGACTTGGCAACCAGTCAAAAACTTGTTGCAGATCTGAAAATTGAGATTTTCGAGTTAAAAGCAAAAATTGACACTTTTCAATTTTCATCATCATTTACCAATTTTTTGTATAATGCTGAAAAACAAAATGGATCTGACAAGTTAAACCAAGTTCCTCCACCGGTTGTTCTTACTAATGGTCCCTCTTCTGCTGAAAAGGAGAATGTTTCATCTGAATCTTCCAAAATCAATGCTCAGCAATCAGTTAAATCAGAGTCTGATAAAACTTCAATCGGTAAATCTGTTCTAGATTCATCGGTTGATGAATTGTTTTATGATGTTTCAGACTTTGATAAAGTTGATGATCTTGTGTCTGAAACAGATACTGAAAGTTCCAAAACCACTCGTCCACAAGTTTCTAAGCCAGATTATCAGAATTTGATTTTAAAACATGATTTTTCAAATATCAAGTCTGAGCTTACGAAATTGAGTGAGTTTGAACAAAAACAGATTGCTAGATGCAAGTCTGTTCAAGGAAAACAAGTCAAAAATGGTGGAGTTGGATTTGAGTCCTTGGCAAATCAAAAAGTTTTTGAAAAAGGTTCTTCTTCAAAGGTTTCCAAACCAGAAAAAGCCAAGGTTGATAATTCCACTCAGAAAGCCAAATTTGACTTCACAGAAAAATGGGTGACCTACCGATTAAAAGGTTCGGATAAGATATATTCTGATAAGGATTTTCCTTTGGATATGGTTAATCCTAATCTGATTGATAAAATCTTTTCGGGAGGTTTTGATCCCAAGTATGATCCTAATCAGAAAGCTGTGCCCGTTAGGATGGGGAATAAGATCATTATTCCAATGGACACATCTGATTCTGATTCCGAAGTTGGGATGGCTAACAAAGTGCAAAAACCTGTTCAAAAGAATGTGAACAAGAAACCTTTAAAATCAACTTTTCAGGAACCACCAAGAGGTTTTCAAGAAACACAAAGAGGTTTTTATAATAAACAACAACCAAATTTCAGAAACCCAAGTCCTTATGTAAAACGGTCACAGTTTTATGATGATGCAGGTTTTTATGATGAGTTTGGTTGTGGACCAAATCAACCCATTTTTGGAAGGGGTCCTAAGTGGGTTGATCATGGATATCAACATGATGTTGGTCCAAGATTTGATGGGAGGAGAGGTAGACATCAGAATTATGAGAATCATTATTTTTCTGGAAATTCACGTGCTAGAGGTCACTTTGACTATTGTGATGATTTTTCAGAAAATGTTTCTGGTTATACTGAAAAATTTGCTAATCATTATGTGTCTAATCGAAAGGGTTTTAAATCAAAGCCACGAAAATCTTTTGTTGAGTCTGATGTGGATGACGACACGATTGTTCAACCTGTAATTGACAAACGTAAATGTTTTAAATGCAAACTTCGTGGTCATTCATATCGGTCATGTCCATTGAAGAAACCCAAATCTGCCAAATCTGATGTCGAAAATTCTGATGACGGTTCTGAAGGATATCAGACGGAAACACCTGTTTCCAAAAAGAAAGTCAGATTTGTGGATGAACTGGGAAGAATTCATTTTTTTGATGATTTTCAACAACATAACACTGCAAAGAAATCAGAAAAAGAGTCTGAAAACATTAAATCAATTCTTAAAAACTCTTCTTCTGGATCCAAGGGTTCTTCAAGTGAGTCATGGAAACCTAAGGGTTCTTCCGTGGCTGGTGTCGATTTTGTTGAAGATGACGGTCGACCCAAAGCTTTTAGCTTGGGTTCGTCCCGATAACTAATCTTCTGTTTTAATTTATGCAGGGATCTTCGCGACCACTCATGAGTAACGTCTGGGTTGTTGATAGCGGAGCATCTCGGCACATGACTGGTGATATCTCTTTGCTGCATGATGTGAAACCATTTGATGGTGGAAAAGTTACATTTGCTGGCGATAAGGGAGGTCAAGTCACAGGGATTGGTAAATTATCAAACGGTTCAGTCACATTCGAGAATGTTGAATATGTCAAGGAATTAGAATACAACCTTCTTAGCGTCTCCCAGATTTGTGACAAGCAATACATTACTGCTTTCACGGGGAGTGAATGTGTAATCCTGAAGCCTGACTACAAGATTCCAGATGAATTTCTAGTAATGCGAGCACCTCGATTTTCAAATTTATACGTGCTCGACATGAATTCAGCTACAGCAACTGTTGAAGGTCAATGTTTCTTATCAAAAGCATCAGAAAGAGATTCCATTCTTTGGCATCGTCGCATGGGACACATCCATTACCGGAAAATGAATGAACTGGTGTGAAGGGATCTTGTCGAAGGGGTTCCGAAACAGCAGTTTGTATTTAATGATGTGTGTGTGAGTTGCAAGAAAGGAAAACAAAAGAGAAAATCCCATCCACTGAAGAAATATCATTCGATTGATGTACCATTGGAATTACTCCACATGAATCTTTTTGGTCCCGTGAATCGTAAGAGTATTACTGGAAATTGGTATTGTTTGGTGGTAACGGATGAATATTCAAGATTTTCTTGGGTGGATTTTCTGGTTTCTAAAGTGAAACAGCAAGAATCCTTATCAATTTGATTACTACACTTGAGTCACTATATAAATTGAAAGTGCGAAGGATTCGTAGTGACAATGGCACGGAGTTCAAGAATTTAGCCGTGAGGACGTTTTGTATGGAAAAGGGCATTGTACACGAATTTAGTACACCATACACACCTCAGCAAAACGGCGTGGCAGAAAGAAAGAATCGTACCATTATTGAAACAGCACGAACAATGTTGGCTGATGCTCAATTGCCAGTTCCTTTCTGGACTGAAGTTGTCAACACCGCTTGTCACGTGCTTAATAGGGTACTGACTGTTAAACGGCTTGGGAAGACGTGTTATGAATTGCTCAAGAATCGCAAGCCGAATCTTGATTATTTAGAGCCATTTGGGTGTCCATGTACCGTGTTAACGTCTGCGGGCAAATTTGACGACAAAGTCTTCGAGGGATTGTTTGTCGGTTATTCAAATCAGAAGAAACGTGTTTTCGATAAGCAGACCGGTACAGTTGGTGAGTATCTACATTTTGACTTTCAATCATATACTCTACCACCCAAGGGCGTTGGACCGGACTGGTTGTTCGATTATAATGCTTTGTTTGAAAATCTTGAATTGACACCAGAAGTATCTGATGAACAACTTACAAGGGTTTTCATTGAATTGCAAGATGATACTCCGGTTCTAAAAATTCAAACTCTGCCTACTCCGATTGTGCCTGTTGCTGCTGACTATTTGACCGAGTCTTCTAATGATACAACAGTTGTGGCTGATGTTATGTCTTCTGATGATGAGAATGAATTTCATGAAGCCGTGTCACATCAGACTGAGCTTCCTGTTCAACAACTTGATCCACAAGTTGATGCTGCTACAAATGATGTGGTGGTTGATTCAACTGAGCATGTGGTGGTTGAGGAAGATTCTATTCCTGGTATGGCGGAAACGGTTGAGGTTCCTATTCATCCGACGCTCCGGATAAACACCATTCATCCGCAAGACAATATTATTGGTGATTTAAATGAAGGAGTGCGCACGAGACATCAAATTGAGAGCAGTGCGTTACTAACTGTTCTGGAATCTGGTATTCAGGAAGAAGCATTTCATTCTTGCTTTCTATCTCAGATTGAGCCTAAAAATATGAATGAAGCGTTACTTGATGGTTCATGGGTGGAAGCAATGCAAGAAGAGTTATTACAATTTCAGAAATTGGGAGTGTGGCACCTTGAAGATTTACCAGCAGGAAGTAAGAAACCGTGTGGTACAAGATGGGTTTATAAATGCAAAAGGGATGATCGTGGAGTGATAGTCCGTAATAAAGCCCGTTTGGTTGTGCAAGGGTTTTCTCAGGAAGAAGGAATTAACTTTAACGAGGTGTATGCACCTGTTGCCAGAATTGAAGCAATTCGAATCTTTTTGGCATATGCTGCACATCGTGGATTCAAGGTCTTCCAGATGGATGTGAAGAGTGCGTTTCTTTACGGCAAGGTCAAAGAAGAAGTTTATGTTGATCAACCTCCGGGATTCTACGATCCTGATTATCCGGAGAAGGTTTATAAGTTGGATAAGGCGCTTTATGGTCTCCATCAGGCTCCTCGAGCTTGGTATGAGACGCTATCCACTTATTTACTCGACAATGGATTTAAGCGTGGGTTGGTCGATCCTACTTTATTCTGTCGTAAAACGGGGGAGGATTTGCTCTTGGTACAAATCTATGTCGATGATATCATTTTTGGATGTTCAAATGAACAATTATCAAAGGATTTTGAGACATTGATGCAAACAAAGTTTGAAATGAGTTCGATGGGAGAAATGTCGTTCTTCTTGGGTTTACAAGTTCAACAATCTGACAAGGGAATCTTCATACATCAGTCAAAGTATGTGAAAGATGTTCTAAGTTGATTCAAAGTAGAAGATGTTCGCATTCCTGGAACTCCAATTCAGCTGTCACATGGTCTTTGTCCTGACGAAGAGGGTGAACCATTCGATGTCACTCGGTATAGGGCAATGATAGGATCATTAATGTATCTTACAGCTAGTCGACCTGATATTATGTTTGCTGTCTGTCTCTGTTCCAGGTACCAAGCAGCACCTCGAGTTTCTCATATGGAAGCAGTCAAGAGGATTCTACCTTATCTGAAGGGTAACTTAGATCTCGGGATCTGGTATCCTCATGATGATAAGTTCGACCTGTCAGCTTATACGGATTCAGACTATGGCGGTTGTAAGATTAATTTCAAGTCAACCACTGCCGGATGTCAGTTTCCAGGCGACCGGTTGGTATCTTGGCAATGTAAGAAGCAGACTTCCGTTGCTACATCCAAGGCTGAAGCTGAATATATAGCAGCTGCCAGTTGCTGTTCTCAGGTTTTATGGATTCAACAGCAAATACGGGATTACGGTTTGATGTTTCTTACTACGCCAATTTATATAGATAATTCTGCTGCTATCTGCATCACTAAAAACCCCGTTCATCACTCTAAAACGAAACACATAGATATTCGTTATCACTTCATCCGCGATTGTTATGAGAAACACTTGATTGATCTGCAAAAGATCCACACTGATTTTCAAAAAGCGGATCTTTTCACAAAAGCTTTTGATAAAACCCGCTTCCGTTATCTTTTGCAGATCAACGGCATTCAAAAGTTACCAAGTTGAGTAACTTTCGGTTGATCATTTTTCTTTGTTATTTTTCTTTTGTTTGTTTCTTTCCTTGTTATAAAAAAATCCAAAAATAGAGTTTTTGTATTTTTAGGGGGAGAAATCAGAAAAGATAAAAAAATGAAAAATGCAAAAAGCATTAAAAAAATGGAAAAATGAAAATTGAGAAATTGATCCGACCAAGCGAGAAATGATAATACATCGGCATGTGTTATCAACCACAGATAAAGTAAAATTAAAGGTTGTAGGTGCTTGTTTGGTTAGTTGAATGCGTTAGGGTAAATCTGATATATGCAAGTATGATATAAACATAAAAAATTGCTTGATTTATTGTGAGACACATCATGATGAGTATTGTGTGATCTTGGCATTAAATAAAATGAAAAAGGCAAAAACAGAATAAGAGATGTTTTGGTGTACGCATGTTTTCATTTTGCAAAGATTTAAACTTGTTTGATTTTCTTTATTTTGTCAAACGATCGGCCTTTCTCTGCGTGTCCACAAGACCGACCTGATTGGTGTTCGTTTGACGTTCTGCTTTATTTTCTTTGGTGTTTCGTATAACTCATCGGACTTTCTCTGCGTGTGCGGGAGCACCGACCTGATTGTTGTTGGGTTATACAATTTCTGCTTTATTTTCTATTTTTTTATTTTCCTAAACAATCGGACTTTCTCTGCGTGCCCACAAGGCCGACCTGATTGTTGTTTGTTTAGGATTCTGCTTTGTTTTTGCATGAAACACCATGAACAATAAATCTCTGTGGAAATCAAATTCTGTGAAAAATACAAAAATAATGAGAATAAGCCAGATTTGTGACGCCCACTCCCAGACTTGGCCTTAGGAACGGTCACGCATCGGATTTACTCATGAACACAAGGTACAACAGAGATAACTAAAGCAGCGGAAATTAAAAACTTTTTATTGATACGCCAAGTATTACATCGTAAGAGAGACGATTACAAAAGATAACTATATATCTATGCCAGTCTTCAAAATGTCTTCTCTTGACAGTTGATATTCTCTTGATAGTGTATGTTCCCTAGTTCCTGCTCACATCTCAGCCTTCCCTTTTCTATCCGAAGGTCCAGCCTCATCTGACATACATAACTTAACAAGTCAGCTTACGCTGGTGAGTTCTACGTTTTTGGAAAACTTTACCTTTCGAAGGCACTTAGGTCTGTCAAACACATTTATGCAATTAAACACAAAGCATATAGTACATATATTCACATACACATCGTGTAGCAACAGTCCTTTTAGTTTTAACACTATATAGCTTTGACGCTTTCTGGCTTTGACGCCGTTTAGCTTTGACGCTTTCTGGCTTTGACGCCGCTTAGCTTTGACGCCTCCTGGCTTTGACGCCATTGGGACAACACTATTTAATTTCTTATTTCAGAAGTCCCTTACTCACCAATCTTTTCTGACTACCGTTCTTAATCTATTCTACCAGAAACATTGAAATGGCAATCTATCGTTCCTTTACTCATCACCATACAATCAATACATATAACAAGCAATTATAACAATTGAGAGTATTTTCACAAAACGTTATGTATATCAGCCCAAAATGGTTTAAAGCATATAAACAATTTAAAAGAGGGCTCATAGAACTCACCTTAGCTATGCGAAGCTATTATTCTTGGGTTAAGTTCTCGTGAATCAGTTTCTTAATTCCTTTAACGTAATGTCCCTATCAAGACATCCTAAAGGTTACAATTCACATTTAGGACTTACCCCATTATCCCAAAACCCAACTCATTATTGGTTAATGACCATTTTGCCCCTTTTACATATTTTGGTATATATCTTTCAAGTCTTTGCTCCTTAATGTTTACCGCTCGTGTTTCCTCATGACCGGTCATTTAGCGGAATTACTATGAGGAATAGTCACGGGGTTTGGAATTTGGTGACGATCGTTACCGGCCGTGTAGGCGTCATTGACGACCATGAGGCGGAATTACTACAATCGTTGCACCGAGTAATTTAATTATAAATTACCAAAATTTGAACTCATATATATTTAATATATATGTAAACATGTTACCATACCAAAATTCAAGTCCCCATACCTTCCGGATTATTTTATATTAAATATCCACATTCCGAAACCCTAATTACCCGTTTGTCTCGTTTCTATAGCAAAACTCATTTTTATACAAAACCATCTTAGGGTATTATCCATTATGACATTTTATAATATCCCTTAAAATGGCAAAGCTTAATTCAAAACCGTTTACTCGATTTGGGCAAAACAATGTCATGAAAACCCTAATTTTGACTCGTTTCCAAAACTCATACCAAACCTTCACCAATTCTGAAATAAACTTAGGGCTTTCTTAAAACACATCAAATTAAGATTACCTACAAAAATTCAGAGCCTAATTCCCATCCAATCATCCAATTTTACCCAAACAAGCTCAAGAACCCTAATTTGAGCATAGTTTTAGAAATCATACTTAGGAATCGATTTAGCCAAAACTGAAAGAGGTTATTTTAGATCATACCTATAGAAGCTTGACTGCAAAATTTCGGCTTCTAACTCCTCACCGATTGAGAGAATTTGACCGACGAAGGTTCTGGTTCGGAATTAGGTTTTTTCGGGTTTGAATTCAGTAATTGACAAGGGTTTTCGGCCGATTAGAAGGTGTTTTTATACCCATGGAGTGCGCCTAGGGTCCCTACACGTGTCTAGGTGACTAATTGCTCGAAATCAACACGTATACAGGGTCAATTTCGTCAAAACGTGCTGCCCAAGTCGAAATCCGTCGTTTTCTGGTCTGATTTGGGCGGAGGTACGCGAGCCCCTCTCCCCCTAACCGTCGCGTACCGCCTGGCATGTATAGGGTATTGACAGTTTTGGTCCCTCTAAGTTTTATTTACATTTCAGCCCCCTAACTTCTACCAAACTGTTATTTTATGCACCGAACTATTATAAAACATGATTAATAAAGTTTCTAAGGCTCGGGACACCCTCGATGATATACGTATATATACGTATATATATATATATATACACTTATATTTTTATATATATCTTTTGCTATTTTGCGTTCTAGCCCCTCAAACTTTACAACACTTATTATTTCATGTTATGGATCACATTAGGATATACCTTTACTATATTCTAAGCCTTAAAATGTTTATAATAGTTATAGATACGTATAATATCCGTATATGTTGATAACTTTACATAATTTACACTTTTGGCCCTTCTACTTTTCCATTAACTATTAACACATGTATGAAACTATCATTTCACACATATATCATTATGTTATTTGTATAAACATACATTTATCTCATATTTCACTTTCTTTACCGTTTAACTCATCCGTTTATACAAATTTCATCATTTTGGCCATTAAACACGTATTTCTAACACATGCAATTTATCTAATGCATAGTTTTCCATTTTTATCAATCAAACTTACGTATTGATAATATAGATACGTATTTACTATATATATCATGTACCTGTGAAATTTGGGGTGTTACAACTCTCTCCCCCTTAAAAGGTTTCGTCCTCGAAACATGCTCAGTTCGAGAATAACTCGGGATGAGATTCTCTCATTTCATCTTCTCGTTCCCAAGTAGATTCAGACCCTTTTCTGTGCATCCACTGCACCCTGACCATCAGAATGGTCTTGTTTCAGAGCTTCTTTTCACTGCGATCTAAAATCGCAACTGGCCTTTCCACATATGATAACTTTTCGTCTACCTCAATTTCATCTAAAGGCACTATTTCTGATTCATCATATATACACTTTCTTAGATAAGAAACATGGAATGTTGGGTGAATCCCAGACAATTCCTTAGGTAGATCTAACCGATAGGCAACCTCACCAACACGTTCTATAATCTTAAAAGGTCCTACATACCTTGGGCCCAACTTGCCCCTTTTACGAAACCGAATGATACCTTTCCAAGGAGAAACTTTTAGTAACACAAAGTCTCCAACTTGGAATTCAATTGGCCTTCTCCTCTTATCCGCATATGACTTTTGTCGGTCTTGTGCCGCCTTTAATCGTGCCTTGACCACATCAAGATCTTGAGCCATATTTTGGACTACTTCTTTACTTCCTATTTCTCGTTGGCCAACTTCACCCCAACACACTGGAGTTCGACACTTTCTACCATACAACATTTCATAAGGAGGCATGCCAATACTAGCATGATAACTGTTGTTGTAGGAAAATTCTGCTAGTGGTAGGTGACTATCCCAACTTCCTCCAAAGTCTATGATGCAAGCACGCAACATATCTTCCAGAGTTTGTATCGTTCTCTCACTTTGTCCATCCGTCTGGGGATGATATGCCGTGCTAATATGCAATCTCGATCCCATATTCTTATGGAATTTCCTCCAAAATCGCGAAGTGAACCGAGTGTCTCTGTCGGAGACTATAGACACTGGCACCCCGTGTTTAGAGATGATCTCCTTAATAAACAAACTAGCTAACTCTTCAGAAGAAATTGCCTCATGAATAGGCAAAAAGTGAGCACTCTTGGTTAGCCTGTCCACAATCACCCAGATGGTGTCATAACCTTTAGCTGTACGAGGTAGCTTAGTTATGAAGTCCATCGTGATATGTTCCCACTTCCATTCAGGAATCTTCAGAGGTTGAAGCATTCCATAAGGCTTTTGATGCTCAGCCTTAACCTTTGCGCAAGTCAAACACCTATTCACATATTGCATGACATTAAACTTCATACCTGGCCACCAATAGTCCCGTTTTAAGTCTTGGTACATCTTGGTTGCACCAGGATGAATTGAATAGCGTGACTTATGAGCTTCATCTAAGATCTTATCGCGAATCTCACCTAAAAGCGGTACCCACATTCGACCGTACCTAGTTTTGACTCCAAACTTGTTTTCTTCCAAGCTTCCTGCTTGGCCAACCATTCTTTCTTTCTTGATATTCTCATCCTTAAGGGCTTCATATTGGTCCTTACGAAGTTGGATAAGAAAATCTGGAGTGATTACTAACTTATATGATCTCATCCGAAAGGAAGGATGATTCTCCTTTCTGCTTAGAGCATCAGCCACTACGTTGGCTTTACCCGGATGATACATAATCTCACAATCATAATCTTTAATCAACTCTAACCATCTACGCTGCCTCATGTTAAGATCTTTTTGTTCAAAGAAATATTTTAAGCTTTTATGGTCAGTGTAGATAGTGCACTTAACTCCGTACAAATAATGCCTCCATATTTTGAGTGCAAACACAACTGCGGCTAACTCTAAATCATGGGTTGGATAGTTTGTCTCATGAGCTTTTAGTTGCCTTGATGCGTAGGCAATGACCTTGCCCCGCTGCATCAAAACACAACCTAAGCCTTGATAAGAAGCATCAGAGTACACTACCAAATCATCAGACCCATCCGGTAAGGATAATACCGGTGCCTGAGTCAATCTGGCTTTTAATTCCTCAAACGCACTCTGCTGACTAGGTCCCCATAAGAACTTAGTGTCCTTCTTGGTTAGCTTAGTCAGTGGCGTTGCAATCCTCGAAAAATTTTGAATAAATCTACGATAATAGCCGGCAAGTCCTAAGAAACTACGAATCTCTGAAGGCGTCTTAGGTGGCTTCCAACTCATTATCGTCTCAATCTTTGCTGGATCTACAAGGATGCCATCCGCGTTTATCACATGACCAAGGAACTGGACTTCCTTAAGCCAAAACGCACATTTTGAAAACTTGGCATACAGCTTTTCCTTCCTTAAGGTCTCTAGAACCTCTTTTAAATGCATCGCGTGATCCTGCTCATTCCTGGAATAAATTAAAATGTCATCTATGAACACAATTACGAATCGGTCCAACATAGGTCGACATACTCTATTCATGAGATCCATGAAAGCTGCAGGGGCATTGGTCAACCCAAATGACATTACCAGAAATTCATAATGACCATAACGCGTGCGAAAAGCTGTCTTTTCGATATCTTCATCCCTAATCTTAAGCTGATGATACCCTGACCTCAGATCTATCTTAGAGAACCAACTCGCTCCTTGTAGCTGGTCGAATAAATCATCGATCCTAGGCAAAGGATATTTATTCTTAATGGTTAGCTTATTTAGATCCCTATAGTCGATGCACATTCTCATGCTCCCATCCTTCTTTTTGACAAAAAGAACTGGAGCACCCCAAGGTGAGATGCTTGGCCTTATAAACCCTTTGTCAAGCAAGTCTTCCAATTGTGACATCAACTCTTTCATTTCTGATGGAGCTAACCTATAAGGTGACTTCGCTACGGGTTGGGCTCCTGGCACTAAGTCAATCCTAAACTTTATCTCTCGATCGGGAGGGATGCCGGGTAGTTCTTCCGGAAACACGTCTGGAAATTGGCATACTACCGGCACATCTTTTAGCTCCTTAGTCTTCACCCTCGAATCGATAGCATAAGCAAGGTACGCCTTGCATCCCCGTCTTATGAACTTCTGCGCCTTGATCATTGAAATGATCTCTACTGCTGAGCTATCACGATCCCCATAAATGGATATGGTTTGCCCAGTTGGCGTTCGAAGTTGAACCTACTTTTGGTTACAGATAATTTGCGCATCATTCTCTGCAAGCCAATCCATTCCTAACACAACATCGAAACCTCCTAACGCCATAGGGAATAACTTAATAGGTATTTTGTACCCTTCTAACTCTATTAGACAGTTATCTACTACCTCGGTAATCCTAATACTTTTACCTGAGGCAATCTCGACCTCGAATGGTCTGTTAGCCCTAACGGTTGGTCTGTCAATTAGCTCACAGAATTTATGCGAAACAAAACTCCTACTAGCACCAGAGTCAATGATGCGTAGCATCATGTATATAAATAAATAAATAAAATTCCCTCATTTAAATGAATTTTTAATTGGAAAATATTGAATATGTTGCTTGTTCGGGCTTACAACTTAAAATCCCTTAAATTTAGTGCTTCAGTGTTTAATATATAAATTCTATTGTTATTTGGTGGGTTTTTAACTTAAAATTGATAAATATATAAATTTCCCATTTTAATTAGTTTTTAATATTGTTTTATGGTGATTTATAAGAATATGGTGCTTAATTGTTTTTATTTATGAATTTTAGGTAGCCGGTGCGTCCGCGGTGATAAATTTAGAAGAATTCTGAAAAAAACGAGAGCGAAAACGGAGTCCTGATGAGAAAGTTATGAAGGGTTAAAGAAAAAAAAAATAATAATAATACAAACAGCAGCCCAGCAGCTCTGGCCCAGTTCTGTATCCAGTTCAACAGCCCAACAACGGACCAGTGGCCCAGTCCTCCAGGCCCAGCCTTCCAGCAGCTTCAAATTAAAAAAAAAGGGAGGTTACAGGTTTCGAACCTGTGACCTCAGGATCAGCAGCGAGAGGTTTAACCACCAGGCCAGCTGCCCCTTATCTTTTTATTCTGGTTTAACTGTTATTTATCTTATTCTCTGCCAGGCCCACTAACTTCGGCCCAGCTCACTGTTCGCGACCAGACTCGTTTTTTTTGCTATAAATTCGATTAGCAGCCGCATTTCTCGAGTTTTAAGCCCCCATAAACCCTAATAAAACCCCATAATACATCTGGAATCATCTTGGAAGGAAAAAGGGTCAAGATCAAGGCTTTTTGAGAAGAAATTTGAAGATTTTAGCTCTCGCGGGTCGGATCTTTAATTCGGTTCTTCGTCTTTGAGCTTTTTGATCTTTTTCTTCACCATGGTCAGTCCCAAGATTAGATTTTTATTAGTTTTTATCATGTATCTTGGCTGATTTCATAGTGTATCACTTAGATTAGACGAATCTAGGCTCATTTGACCCGTTTTGGGTACCTTTTTACTATGAACTTGTGTTGATTGCTTCAATGATGATTTGGAATGCTTATGATGGTTTTGTATGCTAATCTAGTCCCTATTATTACTGATTTAAGTGTTTTAATTGCCATAATTAGTAGAACTACTAGTATGTGTGATTATTTCATTGTTAATTCGGTTGACTTTTATTAGTCAACGGTTGATGCTTGCTAGGAGAACTCCTACTTGTTGAATTAGCTATGATTTGGGGCTGATTTAGTGTGCTTCTCTATGAGATAGGTTTGAACGAATCATTTCATAGACTAGGATCTAGCTTTGCATTGTTTAATAGGATAGTTTGCTTGTGAACATAAGATTCGATCCTATTTATTCGTGTTTAGCGGTTTCTAGGTCGTAAGCGTTTTGAATCATCATCATCGCATGATTTAGGCAATGCTTAGAGAGACCTCTCTAGAATATGCGCATTTCATGTAGGATTAGTTGACTTTGACCGAAGTAGCTTATCCGTCAGGCAGTTAAGCATAATTTGCTATCCGTGCTTCATTTAGGATTTCTGGATTATTCGGGATGTGTCTATAGTCCTAGGTAGTCCTGTTTTCCACATTAGACGATAGTGTTCATGGTATTAGTCATCCGAGGGTCTGAGCGAGTCTAGAGGAGTCTAGTCTAGGTGATGCATTCCTTCCTCTGTTTTTCCAGCGTTTTATCCGGTTTTTAGCTGTTTTTGTCGGTTTTAGTTATTTAGCTTAGTCTTCATTATTAGTTCACCATTTCAATTTCATCGGTTAGATATTAGCAAAGATCCAGTATCGGGAGTCTGTCATCGCGTCCACGGATTGATATCCGGTTCTTACCAATACTATACTGCATACGACGGGTTCACTGCCCTGGTGTGTAGTTTGGTCACTTGGTGATTACCTTTTAAAACTTGACCACATTTTTATATATCCAAATTTTACGCATCAAGTTTTTGGCGCCGTTGCCGGGGACGCGTCAGATTCCGAGAAATATCCGAGCTAGTAGTTTAACCACTTGTTTGCTTTATCTGTTTACTTGTTTTCTTTGCGTATTTTAGCTGTTAGTTAGTTTTTATTATTTTGTGTTTCCTTTTCGTGTTAGTTAGACTTTTAGGTTAGTTTTTTTCGTTTTTTGTTTCTGTTTCGTTGTTTTTATCGCATTTTTGTCTGTTTATGCGCATACGTCGCCACCAGAGCCGATTCTCACCGTTATCTGAGCCAGAAAGAGTTTTCCATCATCTTCGGCACGTGGAGGGCGCATTACCAGTGCCGATGGCCGCACCTGCAGATCAGAGGCGCACGCTTGCAGACTACGCCCGTCCCAACATCGACGGGACGTTGCCGAGTGTTGTCCGTCCGCCGGTGGACGTGAATAACTTCCAGATTCAGCCTCAGGTCATCACTCTGATTATGGACTATGTTCAGTTTGACGGGTTACCTAATGATGACCCGATGACCCACATCGCGAACTTCCTTGAAATTTGCGACACTTTCAAACTTAAGGGGGTCCCTGCAGAGGCAATCCAGTTGCGATTATTCTCATTTTCCCTTCGCGGTGCAGCGAAGGCGTGGCTTCAGTCTCTCCCGCCTGGTTCCATCACGTCATGGGCTATTTTGACACAGAAATTCATTTCAAAGTATTTCCCTCCATCGAAGGTTGCGATGTTCAGAAACAAAATATATTCATTCCTTCAGGACGACACAGAGAGTTTATATGAGACGTGGGAGCGATTTAGAGAGTTGTTGAGAAAATGTCCATCACATGGGATTGAGCTACACCAGCAGCTGCAGATTTTCTACAGCGGTTTACATCCACTCACACGACATACGGTCGACACGTCAGCTGGTGGGACATTAAGCAGTAAAACGCCCGAGGAGGCGCAAGAGTTACTTGAGGAGCTTGCTTTAAACGATTATCAGTGGTCGAGCACGCCGAGTAAGATGACCCAACAGAGAGGAGTCCTCCAGGTTGACCCTATTACAGCTCTATCCATGCAGGTCGAGGCGTTATCGAAGAAAATAGCCAAAATGCAGGTGATGGAGCAGCAGGTGAAGTACTGCGAGCTATGCTCAGGACCCCACGACATTACACGTTGTCCTATCGGGGGTAGCACCGATTTCCACGATCAGTCTGATTTCATGTCCGGCCAGGCCCGCCCACCACCCAGCAATGCGTATAATTACAATACGGGGTGGAGGCCTAACAGTTCTAATCCCGCAGGATTTCAGCCGAGACCGCCACCGAGGCAACAGGGTTTCTATGACCCAGAGGTTAGCAAAAAGACACCGACAGAGGATTCAGGTTTGAAGAATTTAACCGACATGATGTCTCAGTTTATCAAGCAGAATGAGAAAACTTCACAGCAGAATGATCAGAGGATTTCGAGGACTGAGCAGGACATAGCTATGGTGGCCAAAGAGTTAAGTAATTTAGGAACTCATTTGCTTAATATGGAGAGAACCGTGGGCCAGCTCTCGAAATCAAGTGAGGGAAAACCAGGAGGATTGCCAGGGAACACACAGTCATATCCTAAGCAATACGTGAATGCAATCTTTTACCTGAATGACAACACCACTCCAGATCCAGAACCGGCGGTTACTGCTGAGCCAGTTGATGAGGAGAGTGATGATGAGATAGACGAGGAGATTGAGGTAGAGGTTCCTGGGCAGGTGCAATCTAGGCTAAGCCCAGCAAGTACAGCACGACCCGAGGAGCCAGTAGTGGAGAAATATGTTCCCCCACCATACATCCCTCGTATTCCATATCCAGAGAGACTTAGGGATCAGCTTAGGGAAGAGCAGCATGAGAAACATCACCAGGCCGTCGTTCATCATATTGGAATTAAAGATCACCCACCCGACCCACCTTCAGTTATTACCAAGTCGACTATATCATTGCAGGCCCCGCCAAAGAAGAAGTGTGGGGATGAAGCGAGCGTTAGATTGAAGAAAAAGCCGCCTGATAAGACATTGAAGGCTTCAGGGAGTGATAGGCCGTGGGTGGCTGACGTGTACGCCATGTACCTGCGAGATCGACATAAGGGAGTTGAGCCCTTGTTTGAGGAGTGGCGTATGCACGAGTCTGATGAGAGCATATTTGGCAGTGAGGGAGGTCACATCCATGACCCCGGTTGACTTAACCGCGGGTTCGAGTCCGGCTGACGACTCGTTAATAAATTCAGCGCTTCCGGGAGGCAACCCGATTAGTTGGTTACTTTATTTTGCTTGTTTCATGCTGTTAGTTTGACTTTTTAGTAGTTTACTTTGTCTTTTAGTTAGTTTGTTTAATTTAGTTGCATTGTTTATTTCTTCTTGTTCCGTTTTATGTGTTTTGTTTCAAGTTTTGCAGGTTCTTTTGGAAGCATGCCACTGATTAGACATTGCATTGACTTATCATTTCTGGCTATTGCTTCGCGGGTTTGTAGGTAACGCACAATTTGCGGGCCGTCGGATACTCAATCTCCATTTTCACGGTCCGCAAATGTGCTTCCATGATTTGGTTGTGATTTTGAGGATACGGACCGTCACTTCATAAATGACAATCAACGGTCCGTATCAGGGTTTATCGGGCATGTTGACTTTTGGTCAAAGCGTATCGTTCACTTCATAAATGACAAACAAACGGTCGCTTTTGGTTAATTGTTCACTTTTCAAAACGTTTAAAAAATTCTCAAACTTGCCCGATGTCGAGACCCGATCCGCTTATTGCTTTCACTTGAGTTGTGTTTTCTTTCTAGATTCATCATCGGGACCACCAGCTACCTTGATTCACCGGTTTGTGTTGCCGAGGCAGTTCGGGCACCTGTTCGTCAAGAGCTGTCACGATTCGTTTTTAGCGTCCGGACACTGGCACACCACATGATAGGGGAGTATTTCAGTTCCCTTTCCCCTTTATTTTGTTTGTTTATCGTACATTAGGGACAATGTACGAATTAAGTGTGGGGATGGGGGTAAATTGAACTGAAATTGCTTAAAATTGTGAAAATTTTTCAAATTTTCTTATCATATCCCCCTGTTTTTAGTTGAAATTGAGATTTTTGCCCGTCTTATTGCACATGGAAGTGGGCCCGTTGATGTAATTCGTGACGTTTTGCTCGCCTGTGTATACGATGCTTGTCTCTAGTCAAAACCTTTTCTTCGAGTATCTTGAAAAAGTATTTCCAAGCAAGTGTTTTTCAAATAAAATCAATAAATGGAATGCTTTACTTAGTGAAACTATCAGATGGGGGATTGATAGCTTGCATCATATCGGTAGCCCTTTTCCATCCGTTTCCGTGAGTTATTTGAGCCTAAATTGCATTATATGTTACATTATTTACTCACTTTCGTTTGGTTGAGTGTTATGCCATCATGCGCTTTCATTTTAGAACTTGTGTTGTTTATACGTGTCGAGATCATGAACTAAAATTGGGCATAGAAATGATAGAGGCATTAGGATTACACCCCCTTTGACTTAGCCTTTTTCTTTGATCTTATCATTTTTCCTACCCTAAAACATTATCCCTTAGAAAACCCGTTGAGCCTTTTTCCTTCTCGTTTGATTTTCCCACTTTTTGACCCATTTAGCCTTTTGTTTAGCCTTTATTTTTGTTCTTTAGACCCTTGTGTGAAGAATCCGGATTAGTTTAGGATTTTGTGTAGTATTTATTTTGGTTAGTTTCATCAAGTCATATTTAGTTAAAAAAAAAAATAGTGATTAAGTGTGATTCTCCTAGTACTCAATCTCCATTCTAGGAATTCATATGAGATTGCAAAAAAAAAAAAAAAAAAAAAAAAAAAAAATGAAAAAAAAAAATGCAGAAAATTCTAGCTCATTATTGGAGGTCATAGACCTAAGATAAAGCTGAAAAAAATAGAGTTGTTCTTAGCTTTATGTGTTCGGGTCAAAATTACCCGACTTTGAGTTATTTATGTAAATAGTTTTTCTTTTAGTTTGTTTATTGACTTTTCCGGATTTCTAAACACTTCGCCACTTTCACATTCCCATTCCATACCCTAAACCCTAGCCTAACATTACAACCCTTAATGAAAGTCCTCTTGATTTATGTTCGGTTTTATGTTATTTGGTGGAGATGCGATTTCGATACAAGCCTATGATAATGGGGTGCATGTTTGGTCTTGAGTGATCCACTTAAATCGATGATCTTTTTAATCATCTATCCACTAAATTTCACCGAGTTGAGTGATCATTGTGAGGGGTATGATGCTTGTTTGATTGAACCTTGATGTGTGTCGAGCTAGTAGGCATTTCCATGTTTTTTAAATAAATGTCATAATTGCTTGTTGGATTATAAATCTTTTGAAAAGTGTAAATCTTGAGAATTGGCGATGCATGTGGGCTTGAGTAGTTGCATTGGGTTGGGTGAGGACGTTGCGTCTTCGATTGGCTTGTGGAAGTGTTGCATGAGATTTTGCTTGAGGGCAAGCAAAGCTTAAGTGTGGGGATATTTGATGCGTAGCATCTTATGCATAAAATAAATAAATAAAAATCCCGCATTTAAATAAGTTTTTAAATTAAAATTATCAAAATTGGTGCTTAATTGTTTAATATTTGAATCTATTGAGTTTTGATTGGGTTTTTAATTAATATTTGAGAAATATATAATTTTCACATTTAAATTGGATTTTTAATTGAGATTTATTAGAATGTGATATTTATTGATGGGTTTATTTGTTTCTAAATCTGAATTTTAGGTGGTTTGGTGGATCCGCGGTGATATTTAGAAGAAATCTGAAAAAAACGAGAGCGAAAATCGGAGTCCGGATGCAAAAGTTATGGAGAAAAAGAAAAAAAAAAATAAATAATAATAAATAGCAGTCCAGCCCAGTCCACTGCTCAGTTCTGTACCCAGTTCAACAGCCCAACAGCCAACAGCAGATCAGTCAGGCCCAGTCACGTGAAGCAGCAGCCCAGCTGGTTCAGGCCCAGCAGCCCAGCTGCACCCTGCAGCTTCAAATAAAAAGAAAAGGCGGAGGTTACAGGGATCGAACCTGTGACCTCTTGGTTAGCAGCGCAGAGATCTAACCACCAGGCCAGCTGCTCCTTATCTTTTTATTCTGGTTTAACTGTTATTTATCTTATTCTCTGCCAGGCCCACTAACTTCGGCCCAGCTCACTGTTCGCGACCAGACTCGTTTTTTTTGCTATAAATTCGATTAGCAGCCGCATTTCTCGAGTTTTAAGCCCCCATAAACCCTAATAAAACCCCATAATACATCTGGAATCATCTTGGAAGGAAAAAGGGTCAAGATCAAGGCTTTTTGAGAAGAAATTTGAAGATTTTAGCTCTCGCGGGTCGGATCTTTAATTCGGTTCTTCATCTTTGAGCTTTTTGATCTTTTTCTTCACCATGGTCAGTCCCAAGATTAGATTTTTATTAGTTTTTATCATGTATCTTGGCTGATTTCATAGTGTATCACTTAGATTAGACGAATCTAGGCTCATTTGACCCGTTTTGGGTACCTTTTTACTATGAACTTGTGTTGATTGCTTCAATGATGATTTGGAATGCTTATGATGGTTTTGTATGCTAATCTAGTCCCTATTATTACTGATTTAAGTGTTTTAATTGCCATGTTTAGTAGAACTACTAGTATGTGTGATTATTTCATTGTTAATTCGGTTGACTTTTATTAGTCAACGGGTTGATGCTTGATAGGAGAACTCCTACTTGTTGAATTAGCTATGATTTGGGGCTGATTTAGTGTGCTTCTCTATGAGATAGGTTTGAACGAATCATTTCATAGACTAGGATCTAGCTTTGCATTGTTTAATAGGATAGTTTGCTTGTGAACATAAGATTCGATCCTATTTATTCGTGTTTAGCGGTTTCTAGGTCGTAAGCGTTTTGAATCATCATCATCGCATGATTTAGGCATTGCTTAGAGAGACCTCTCTAGAATTTGCGCATTTCATGTAGGATTAGTTGACTTTGACCGAAGTAGCTTATCCGTCAGGCAGTTAAGCATAATTTGCTATCCGTGCTTCATTTAGGATTTCTGGATTATTCGGGATGTGTCTATAGTCCTAGGTAGTCCTGTTTTCCACATTAGACGATAGTGTTCATGGTATTAGTCATCCGAGGGTCTGAGCGAGTCTAGAGGAGTCTAGTCTAGGTGATGCATTCCTTCCTCTGTTTTTCCAGCGTTTTATCCGGTTTTTAGCTGTTTTTGTCGGTTTTAGTTATTTAGCTTAGTTTTCATTATTAGTTCACCATTTCAATTTCATCGGTTAGATATTAGCAAAGATTCAGTATCGGGAGATCTGTCATCGCGTCCACGGATTGATATCCGGTTCTTACCAATACTATACTGCATACGACGGGTTCACTGCCCTGGTGTGTAGTTTGGTCACTTGGTGATTACCTTTTAAAACTTGACCACATTTTTATATATCCAAATTTCCACATCAAGCAAAAACTTGATGTGGAAATTTGGATATATAAAAATGTGGTCAAGTTTTAAAAGGTAATCACCAAGTGACCAAACTACACACCAGGGCAGTGAACCCGTCGTATGCAGTATAGTATTGGTAAGAACCGGATATCAATCCGTGGACGCGATGACAGACTCCCGATACTGGATCTTTGCTAATATCTAACCGATGAAATTGAAATGGTGAACTAATAATGAAGACTAAGCTAAATAACTAAAACCGACAAAAACAGCTAAAAACCGGATAAAACGCTGGAAAAACAGAGGAAGGAATGCATCACCTAGACTAGACTCCTCTAGACTCGCTCAGACCCTCGGATGACTAATACCATGAACACTATCGTCTAATGTGGAAAACAGGACTACCTAGGACTATAGACACATCCCGAATAATCCAGAAATCCTAAATGAAGCACGGATAGCAAATTATGCTTAACTGCCTGACGGATAAGCTACTTCGGTCAAAGTCAACTAATCCTACATGAAATGCGCAAATTCTAGAGAGGTCTCTCTAAGCATTGCCTAAATCATGCGATGATGATGATTCAAAACGCTTACGACCTAGAAACCGCTAAACACGAATAAATAGGATCGAATCTTATGTTCACAAGCAAACTATCCTATTAAACAATGCAAAGCTAGATCCTAGTCTATGAAATGATTCGTTCAAACCTATCTCATAGAGAAGCACACTAAATCAGCCCCAAATCATAGCTAATTCAACAAGTAGGAGTTCTCCTAGCAAGCATCAACCCGATTGACTAATAAAAGTCAACCGAATTAACAATGAAATAATCACACATACTAGTAGTTCTACTAATTATGGCAATTAAAACACTTAAATCAGTAATAATAGGGACTAGATTAGCATACAAAACCATCATAAGCATTCCAAATCATCATTGAAGCAATCAACACAAGTTCATAGTAAAAAGGTACCCAAAACGGGTCAAATGAGCCTAGATTTGTCTAATCTAAGTGATACACTATGAAATCAGCCAAGATACATGATAAAAACTAATAAAAATCTAATCTTGGGACTGACCATGGTGAAGAAAAAGATCAAAAAGCTCAAAGACGAAGAACCGAATTAAAGATCCGACCCGCGAGAGCTAAAATCTTCAAATTTCTTCTCAAAAAGCCTTGATCTTGACCCTTTTTCCTTCCAAAGATGATTCCAGATGTATTATGGGGTTTTATTAGGGTTTACTGGGGGCTTAAAACTCGAGAAATGCGGCTGCTAATCGAATTTATAGCAAAAAAAACGAGTCTGGTCGCGAACAGTGAGCTGGGCCGAAGTTAGTGGGCCTGGCAGAGAATAAGATAAATAACAGTTAAACCAGAATAAAAAGATAAGGGGCAGCTGGCCTGGTGGTTAAACCTCTCGCTGCTGATCCTGAGGTCACAGGTTCGAAACCTGTAACCTCCCCTTTTTTTTTAATTTGAAGCTGCAGGGTGCAGCTGGGCTTCGCTGGTGGGCCTGAACCACTGGGCTACTGCTTCTCGTTGACTGGGCCTGACTGATCTGCTGTTGGGCTGTTGGGCTGTTTGAACTGGGTACAGAAAATGAAGCAGGGGACTGGGCTGGACCTGCTATTTATTTTGTTTGTTTTTTTTTTTCTTTTTCTCCATAACTTTTGCATCCGGACTTCGTTTTCGCTCTCGTTTTTTTTTCAGACTTCTTCTAAAATCACCGCGGATCCACCAAAACACCTAAAATTCAGATTTAGAAACAAATAAACCCATCAATAAATATCACATTCTAATAAACTCAATTAAAAATCCAAAGTTAATGTGAAAATTATATATTTCTCAAATATTAATTAAAAACCCAAATCAAAACTCAATGATTCAAATATTAAACAATTAAGCACCAATTTTGATAATTTTAATTTAAAAACTTATTTAAATGCGGGATTTTTATTTATTTATTTTATGCGTTAGATGCTACGCATCAAATATCCCCACACTTAAGCTTTGCTTGCCCTCAAGCAAAATCTCATGCAACACTTCCACAAGCCAATCGAAGACGCGACATCCTCACCCAACCCAATGCAACTACTCAAGCCCACATGCATCGCCAATTCTCAAGATTTACACTTTTCAAAAGATTTATAATCCAACAAGCAATTATGACATTTATTTTAAAAAACATGGAAATGCCTACTAGCTTGACACACATCAAGGTTTAATCAAACAAGCATCATACCCCTCACAATGATCACTCAACTCGGTGAAATTTAGTGGATAGATGATAAAAACGATCATCGATTTAAGTGGATCACTCAATACCAAACATGCACCCCATTATCATAGGCTTGTATCGAAATCGCATCTCCACCAAATAACATAAAACCGAACATAAATCAAGAGGACTTTATTAAGGGTTGTAATGTTAGGCTAGGGTTTAGGGTATGGAATGGGAATGTGAAAGTGGCTAAGTGTTTAGAAATCCGGAAAAGTCAATAAACAAACTAAAAGAAAAACTATTTACATAAGTAACTCAAAGTCGGGTAATTTTGACCCGAACACAAAAGCTAAGAACAACTCTATTTTTTTCAGCTTTATCTTAGGTCTATGACCTCCAATAATGAGCTAGAATTTTCTGTATTTTTTTTTTATTTGATTTTTTTTTTTTTTTTTTTTTTTTTTTGCAATTTCATATGAATTCCTAGAATGGAGATTGAGTACTAGGAGAATCACACTTAATCACTTTTTTTTTTTACTAAATATGACTTGATGAAACTAACAAAGAAATACTCACAAAATCCTAAACTAATCCGGATTCTTCACACAAGGGTTAAAGAACAAAAATCAAGGCTAAACAAAAGGCTAAATGGGTCAAAAAGTGGAAAAATCAAACGAGAAGGAAAAAAGGCTCAACGGGTTTTCTAAGGGATAATGTTAAGGGAAGGAAAAGTGAAACGATCAAAGAAAAAGGCTAAGTCAAAGGGGGTGTAATCCTAATGCCTCTATCATTTCTATGCCCAATTTTAGTTCATGATCTCGACACGCATAAGCAACACAAGTTCTAAAATGAAAGCGCATGATGGCATAACACTCAACCAAACGAAAGTGAGTAAAAAAATGTAACATATAATGCAATTTAAGGCTCAAATATCTCACGAAAACGGATGGAAAAGGGCTACCGATATGATGCAAGCAATCAATCCCCCATCCGATAGTTTCACTAAGTAAAGCATTCCATTTATTGATTTTATTTGAAAAAAAAACACTTGCTTGGAAATACTTTTTCAAGATACTCGAAGAAAAGGTTTTGACTAGAGACAAGCATCGTATACACAGGCGAGCAAAACGTCACGAATTACATCAACGGGCCCACTTCCATGTGCAATAAGACGGGCAAAAATCTCAATTTCAACTAAAAATAGGGGGATATGATAAGAAAATTTGAAAATTTTCACAATTTTAGCAATTTCAGTTCAATTGACCCCCTATCCCCACACTTAATTCGTACATTGTCCCTAATGTACGCTAAACAAAACAAAATAAAGGGGAAAAGGGAACTGAAATACTCCCCTATCACTGTCATGTGCCAGTGTCTGGATGCTGAAAAATGAATCGAAACTAGCTCTTGACTGAACAGGTGCCAGAGCTGCAATCCACAATTGCCAAAAATCCTCCACAATCAATGTATGCATCATGAAACAGCTCTCGACGAACATGCCAGAACCGTCTCGCCAGTACAAACTATCATCCAAGCACAACCAAATCATATTAATTACAAATATAAAACAATAAAGCACAAATATCTCGAGTTGTGTGTTAACAAATGAATGCAAAATGAAAATAAACAACTCGGATAATCACTAAATCGGTGAATCAAGGCACTTGGTGGTCCCGTGGTGAATCTGGAAGAAAACAAAACTCAAGTGAAAGTCATAAGTGGATCGGGTCTCGACATCGGGCAAGTTTGAGATTTTTTTTAAACGTTTTGAAAAGTGAACAATTAATCAAAAGCGACCGTTTGTTTGTCATTTATGAAGTGAACGATCCATTTTGACCAAAAGTTAACAAGCCCGAGAAACCCTGATACGGACCGTTGATTGCTCATTTATGAAGTGACGGTCCGTATCCCCAAAATCACAACCAAATCATGGAAGCACATTTGCGGACCGTGAAAATGGAGATTGAGTATCCGACGGCCCGCAATTGTGCGTTATCTACAAACCCGCGAAGCATAGCCAAAAATGATAGTCAGCGCAGTGTGCTAATCGTGGCATGCTTCCAAAAGAACCTGCAAAACTTAAAACAAACGCATAAAGCGGAAAAAAGAAAAAATAAACAAGCAACTAAAGTAAACAAACTACCTAACAACCAAAGTAAGCTACTAAAAAGAATAACACATGAAACAAGCAAAACAAAAGAAACCAACAAATCGGATTGCCTCCTGGAAGCGCTGAATTTATTAACGAGTCGTCAGTCGGACTCGAACCCACGGTGAAGTCAACCAGGGTCATGGATGTGACCTCCCTCACTGCCAAAAATGCTCTCATCAGACTCGTGCATACGCCACTCCTCAAATAGAGGCTCAACTCCCATATGTCGATCTTGCAAGTACATGGCGTACACGTCAACCACCCACGGCCTATCACTCCCTGAAGCCTTCAATGTCTTATCAGGCGGCTTTTTCTTCAATCTAACGCTCGCTTCATCCCCACACTTCTTCTTTGGCGGGGCCTGCAATGATATAGTCGACTTGGTAATAACTGAAGGTGGGTCGGGTGGGTGATCTTTAATTCCAAAATGATGAACGACGGCCTGGTGATGTTTCTCATGCTGCTCTTCCCTAAGCTGATCCCTAAGTCTCTCTGGATATGGAATACGGGGGATGTATGGTGGGGGAACATATTTCTCCACTACTGGCTCCTCGGGTCGTGCTGTACTTGCTGGGCTTAGCCTAGATTGCACCTGCCCAGGAACCTCTACCTCAATCTCCTCGTCTATCTCATCATCACTCTCCTCATCAACTGGCTCAGCACTGACCGCCGGTTCTGGATCTGGAGTGGTGTTGTCATTCAGGTAAAAGATTGCATTCACGTATTGCTTAGGATATGACTGTGTGTTCCCTGGCAATCCTCCTGGTTTTCCCTCACTTGATTTCGAGAGCTGGCCCACGGTTCTCTCCATATTAAGCAAATGAGTTCCTAAATTACTTAACTCTTTGGCCACCATAGTTATGTCCTGCTCAGTCCTCGAAATCCTCTGATCATTCTGCTGTGAAGTTTTATCATTCTGCTTGATAAACTGAGACATCATGTCGGTTAAATTCTTCAAACCTGAATCCTCTGTCGGTGTCTTTTTGCTAACCTCTGGGTCATAGAAACCCTGTTGCCTCGGTGGCGGTCTCGGCTGAAATCCTGCGGGATTAGAACTGTTAGGCCTCCACCCCGTATTGTAATTATACGCATTGCTGGGTGGTGGGCGGGCCTGGCCGGACATGAAATCAGACTGATCGTGGAAATCGGTGCTACCCCCGATAGGACAACGTGTAATGTCGTGGGGTCCTGAGCACATCTCGCAATACTTCACCTGCTGCTCCATCACGCTGCATTTTGGCTATTTTCTTCGATAACGCCTCGACCTGCATGGATAGAGCTGTAATAGGGTCAACCTGAAGTACTCCTTTCTGTTGGTTCGACTTACTTTGCGTGCTCGGCCACTGATAATCGTTTAAAGCAAGCTCCTCAAGTAAGTCTTGCGCCTCTTCGGGCGTTTTACTGCTTAATGTCCCACCAGCTGACGTGTCGACCGTATGTCGTGTGAGTGGATGTAAACCGTTGTAGAAAATCTGCATCTGCTGGTGTAGCTCAATCCCATGTGATGGACATTTTCTCAACAACTCTCTAAATCGCTCCCACCGTCTCGCATAAACTCTCTGTGTCGTCCTGAGGAATGAATATATTTTGTTTCTGAACATCGCAACCTTCGATGGAGGGAAATACTTTGAGATGAATTTCTGTGTCAAAATAGCCCATGACGTGATAGAACCAGGCGGCAGAACTGAAGCCACGCCTTCGCTGCACCGCGAAGGGAAAATGAGATGATCGCAACTGGATTGCCTCTGCGGGGGACCCCCTTAAGTTTGAAAGTGTCGCAAATTTCAAGGAAGTTCGCGATGTGGGTCATCGGGTCATCAGTAGGTAACCCGTCAAACTGAACATAGTCCATAATCAGAGTGATGACCTGAGGCTGAATCTGGAAGTTGTTCACGTCCACCGACGGGCGGATAACACTCGGCAACGTCCCATCGATGTTGGGACGGGTGTAATCTGCAAGCGTGCGCCTCTGATCTGCAGGGGCGGCCATCGGCACCGGTAATGCGCCCTCCACGTGTCGAAGATGATGGAAAACTATTTCTGGCTCAGATAACGGTGAGAATCGGCTCTGGGTGGCGACGTATGCGCATAAACAGACAAAAATGCGATAAAAACAACGAAACTAGAAAACGAAAAAAAAGCTAACCTAAAAGTCTAACTAACACGAAACGGAAACACAGAATAGTAAAACTAACTAACAGCTAAAATACGCAAAGAAAACAACTAAACAGATAAAGCAAACAAGTGGTTAAAACTACTAGCTCGGATATTTCTCGGAATCT
>JBCNJP010001387.1:0-19487 GCA_039602395.1 Deinandra increscens subsp. villosa | reverse complement strand
GGAATATTAATGAAACATTTTTAAGTTGTCTTTTCTTAAAATTTATAGTCTCTTCTAATTTCGGGACGAAATTCCCTAAAGTAGGGGAGACTGTAACATCTGCACTTTTCTGATTATAAAACCCGACCCGATTTAAAACCTTGGATTTCAATGATTAACGAATTATGTAGAACCGAGAGAAATTTCAGGTATTTATAGCCTAAATAATGATTTTAAATAACTTATAATGATTTTCTAAATGAAATACTTAATTGAAATCTATTGAATCCAAATTGGATTCCTGGAATCGAATACAAAGCAAATATGCGGCTCTTACACGATTTCGGTACGCGAACCGTTGTTTACCGGGAATCTCGTAATTGAGAAACATAAGTCAAATTAGACATATTTGGGAGTCTTATAATCATTTAGGATGTCTCGAGTCAGCACATACTTAATCGAGTCACAAATCGTTGGTGAATTGCCCCAAAATCGATACGTACGCCAAAACTGACCAAAATGTGTAAATTGACCTAATTTGTGCATCGTTATGAGTTATGTGACGTATTTATATTTTATTTGAGTGGATTAAATGTGGTTAACATGATGAAATGATGAATTGGGTGATTTGGGTGGAAACGGGACCCAAAAAACGACGAAAAATGGCAAAACGAGCACGCGAAATGAGGAATCAGGCAAGGAAACTCCCGGGGAAGGCCTAGGCGTATCGCCTAGAGCCTACCCAAGTTCCAGGCGATACGCCTTCTACTGGTTTTCCAGCAAACCCTAATTTTCCTCTATAAATACCTTATTATGTCCCATGCTCCCCATTTCTCTCCTCCTCCACCCCTAAAGCGGCTGTAAAGAGTTGTTCATCACCTCTCCTTCATCCCATCATAATTTTGGAGCCAAATCATCAAGGATCCAAGGCCCTTTCATCCCATTCCATCCCTTCTTTTCGGTTTTCGGTAAGTAACTTGCAATCCCTTGAAATTACATGTCAAGATCTGAGCTTTATCATGCATTTAGGTTAGATTTATGCCATACATGAAGCACGATGATAGATCCATGGTTTATTTGATCAAATATTGCAACTTTATGATAGTTTAAGGCTAGATCCATGTCATGCATGGAGATTCTTGCAAGATCTATGATATTCATGATCAAGTTTGCATTTTTATGATGGATTAGGGTTAGATCTACATCATGCATGTTGGATATTGTTAGATCTATGTGATTGATGATCAAGATTAAATTTTTATGCTAGATTAAGGCAAGATCTATGTCATGCATGTGGAATATTGTTAGATCTATGTGATTGATGATCAAGATTACATTTTTATGTTAGATTAAGGCAAGATCTATGTCATGCATGTAAGGCAAAATCTATGTCATGCATGTGGAATATTGTTAGATCTATGTGATTCATGATCAAGATTGCTACTTTATGCTAGATTAGGGTTAGATCTACGTCATGCATGTGGAATATTGTTAGATCTACGTGATTCGTGATCAAGATTGCAACTTTATGCTTGATTAGGGTTAGATCCATGTCGTGCATGTTGAATATTAATAGATCTACATGAGCCATGATCAAGGTTGTGTATTTATGTTGGATTAAGGATAGATCTATGCCATACATGTATGTTATTAGTAAATCTATGAGAAGTATGAACAAGATTGGACTTTTATATGGAAACATGACTAGATTTATGACACGCATGTATCTTAATGTATAGATCTAGGGTTTCTCATGATGAAATTGTATGAAAGTTTGTGCACGTGATGACATAGTTATGTTGTTGACCCAATTTGACTTTCATGAAGAACATGCTACATCTAAGACCTTATGTTTACATCCTTAATTTAGATTGACCCACTTAACGTACGTATCATTATCACCAACGTGTGTCGAGTCGATTATATCAATGTGTGTCATAAAGTGAATTCACTTATTCACTTATTCTCTATTATCCTCTAGTTGTCAAGGTTATTCTCGAAGTTTAGCTATTTTGTTAGTTGGTGTCATTGTCCATCAGTGTCTCCATTTCCAGGTGAGTATTCATATCCCCTTTTCTTTTATCGTTTTGGGGTGCAACATGTACACCGTATCAATCTCAAGTATCTATTTCAATACTTACAAATTTCATGCGAACTCTATGATTGTTATGTGTGTTCTAGTATGTTGAACTTGTGTGGATTATTATTGTTGTGAATGGAATCTATTTCAATGTGAATGTGAATGTGAATGTGAATGTGAATGTCAATGTCAATGTCAATGTCAATGTCAATTTCAAGGCGTAATTATTAACACTAAAAAGGTCGGGGTTACAATAATAGATCTATTAGTTTGGCAACCCACTTAACTTGACCGGTAACTGGCGTTGGGTGATTGGAAACCTTATTTGTCAAGGGTTGGATTACGCCATATTATGTGTTCTATATCAATACTTGTTTATCATATCAGAATATCATATGACTCGTAGATCGCATGTTAATCTATCATAGTATATCAAACCTATGTATACTTACAAACTATTTGTAGTTGACCTTTATTTTGTAAATGTTGTAGGTTTTGTTGCAAGATTATGACTTCTTGATGTTGACGCCTTAGAATGCATGTGGACATAGTGAGACCTAATCATAATGAGATAAAGTGTTAGTAGCATTGCAATTTACCTATATAATAATTTACAACATAGGTGAATAGTAATCAGCCAAATATACACCCTCCATAGCCTTATGTACAAGATATGTAATGCATGTCTCTGGGTTACCTTTCTTCAAGCGTAGAGTACATGTGTATCAAAGGGAATCACCATATCTACCCCTTACCTTCTCCCCTACCTGCTCTCAGTTACCTCCTTTTACCCGCACTCTCTGATTTGATTTTTACTCCATTCTTCCAATTGATTGCATCTTGCATCTGATATCAATCATTCATCTATGCTTCATCTTCTTTGTTTATCGGCTTTATCGATTTTCTTTTACGTATGTTATCGACGCTTTACAAACAATTGTGAGAGAGACCAAGAATCGACCTCCAGTTTTAGGCTCAAAACTAGGGACGAAGGCGTTGATTCCTCAGGCTACTCCGAATCCGGTGAGTTTTGTTTTGTTTCTGGTTTTAATTTGGTCAATGTTTCATTTTTCTGTTCGTTATCATCAGTTCTAGCATGTTCTTCTTTGGTTCCATCGCTCTCTCAGACCCTTCAGGCTCCGGTCTTGCTCTTATTTAGTTGCAGATAGTTGGGTGAGTCGTGTTTCTACCTTTTCTTTGTACCGTATACCTTTCAAGTTTGTAAATCGGGTGTTAACCCTTATTGTGTTTGTTTTCTTTTTGTTTGATATTTGTAAACCCTAAATAAATGCTTCCTCTAAATTTATTTCTCAGGTAGTCTATAATTTTTTTATGTTGATTACTGAGCATGAAGAAATAATTGAAGGAGATGGAGGAAATAGTCAGTTATGTCTTCTATGTTTTCCTTTTGTAAGCATTCTTTATCAAGTCGATGGGTATCCCTAATTTTAGGTATGATTTTGTTCACCCTTTCCTTTTAGTTATTTTTAATTCGCTCAAGTGTTTGTTTGTATCGATTATGCTTTATTCAATACCGAAACTTCGCATCCCGATTTGGTCGACTTGGAGCTTTTGATTATGGACTTGAGGATGATGCTAGTCTTCCAATGGCCCTATCCTTTTGTAAAGTTTGATTGTACTTGCATTTCAACCCGTTCATATTTACACAAGTTTTCATGTATTTAGATGTTAAAGTTGGCTCAAAGGGTTTCTCTGCATCCTTATTGTCTTCATATTCTCTTATACAAAATTCTTAGACATCTTTTGTTTGCCATGTTTCATATCATGGACGCTAGGTTGTGAATGTGTCTTCGTCTTCGCCCATTTTCATGGGTTTTATGGTTTGCTTTTAGGTGGTGGTGAGGAAGAAAGAGTTGCAAAGTGGCGGTGATTTTCGTATGATTTTAGGTTTTGGTTTTCTAGGTTCTTTTGATTGCAAAGGATTTTGGCAAAATTGTATGGTATTATTAAACTTGCTGAATGATTACAGATGAGAAGAGACCAGAACAGAATTTGGTGAGCAACAACACAAATACAGAGTTACATGCAATAGAATGCGACAAGAAGGATGAATTCTATTGAGGGTATGAATTAGTTTGGCTTTTTATTTTTTTGTATTCTTTTTTTTACCTAAATATATTAAAATCATGCATTTGAATTCTAAACAGGAAACATAAGCCATGAAACTTGCATCAAGAATTTACTTTTACAAATTTGGAAAGAAAAGTGGTTATATAAATGGTGATCTTTATGTACGCAGATTTCATAGACCTTTCGAATCCTTCTATTTTTATGTTAGTTCTTAGAAGAAAGTTATATATAACAATGTTATGGTTTTATTGTAGATAGAGACAACCGCCTCGAAGCAGCCAAACCGAGTCCTTATTTACAGTTTGGATGGTGGATTGCCAATGTTCTTTGATGTTGATTGTAGAGCCACAACTATGTTTCCAATAGGTATATGACTAACCACCCTCAAACTTTTCATTTGAGGTAATTCTGTATAGCGGATCTACAAATTTTAATATGGTTAGATAAACCACTAGATCATAATTGCCACCTATACTTCTTTCTTTTACAGTTTTATATGGTGTAGTAGTTATATGGTTCATCATTTTGTCATGGTTTCATATTGTTTTTAATGTTAGACATGTTAATTTTGTATTAATTCATGGTGAGTAGGACATATTTAATGAAGTACATTACATAATTGATGTTGAAAGAGGTGTTGTATGGGAAGAGGTTATCATAATGCTTGCATTATGTAAATGATGTTGAAAGAGGTGTTGTATGGGAAGAGGTTATCAATTTTGTTCTCCTCTCTGGCACTGTAATTCTCTTTAGATTTACATAATTTAAGAGTTCCTGTTATGATTATGCAGGTTTGACTTTCAGCCTATAGGAAGAAGACTTGCACTCTCGATTTGGAAAAGAAATTACTTACAAATAGAGTTCCTGTTATGATTATGCTTAACCGGACCGCTCTCTCTGCCGGTTCCCGATCCGACCGGTCTGGCTGGCTGGTCCAGTCCGGTCATGAAAACATTGAAATAGATGTATAACCAAGTAATTAAAAAAGCTGAAATAAAATGGGGCAGCTCTGTACCTGTTTTCCAAAGGAGAATGGGATGTATTTGTACCTGTTTTCCAAAGCTCTGTACCTGAAATAAAATGGAGCAGCTCTGTACCTGTTTTACAAATAGACCGTCTTTGATCAATGGTTAAACTTTCGCTCCCCTAAACACCGTGACGCGCAACGCGCGCTTCTAGCCCAACTAGTATGATAATCAAAATTATGTATTACTTGTATTGATGAAATGGTATAATTAAGAATATTGCAACCTTTAATAGTGTTGTGTGTAACTGGACAATCATCGCGCCCTGACGTATTCCGCCGTCAGTCGGGGTGTTACAGGATTATTCCTGGCCAATACTCAAAAGTTGGGATTATTTAGTTTCAGTTTTCCAATAATAAAAAGTTAACTATTCTACTTCATGTGTCTAATATCTAAAAACTAAAATATTCGTGTCTAGATTTGAAAATATAGAAACTTAATAATTAATGTCTAACGAGGAATCAACCGCGCGTTGCTGCGGTTATGTATTCGAATCTTTTCAGATGTGTAGAGAATTTAATAGTTGGTGGTTTGTTTTTGAACTACTGTTTGTGCTGTCGTTTGACTTTCCAAGCAAGTCGTCGCCTATAGATAGTATCCAGTCAGAAAACTCCCGTGCGGTTGCCCTATCGACTGAATTTAATGGTGATCTGGACACACACATATTTTCATGTAGCCTCATGAGTGTAAATAATTTCCAGATCTTTGATTTTGTAATAGACAAAGAAATTATCTCATCTCTTAAAGCCCTGCTCTTAATGGGTAGCGTCTGCCTGAAATCGCCTCCAAGAAGTATTGATAAACCACCAAAGACCTGATCCTGCTTGTCAAGAAGATCTCGTAAAGTTTTATCCAGACATTCAAAACATCTGCGGTCTGTCATTGAAGCCTCATCCCAAATAATAAGACTTGTTTCAAATAAGTGCTGAGAGAGTTGAGTACCCTTCTTAACATTGCATTACGAATCAGGTCTTATATCAATTGGAATTCTGAAACGTGAGTGACCTCTTCGGCCAGATGGTAACAACAGGGCTGCAATTCCAGAGGAAGCAACGGCAAGTACAATAAGCCCTGAAGAAGTGCAGATATAATTGCAGTCAATAAATAAGTTTTCCCTGTGCCTCCGTGACCATAAACAAATAACAGATGCTGTTTAGGTGCGGCAATCTTTTTAGTCACCAGAGTAAATATGTGACTTTGTTCATTGTTAAAGTTTGATGACATGTTTTTGCATAAATCTTGCAATATATCACGGTTGTAGTTTTTTCTTCACTGATTAGGCGGTTGCTCAGAACAGAAACTATTTCGGAGGGTGGCATGGGTAGACCAAAGGCAGATAAAGAATAAGATCCGAAACTCGACTTCAGAAGTAATTCAAGTTCAAAGAGTACGTGTTGTTGTAAAACCTGAGCTGTGACCTCAGATTTATTGGTAGCTGATGTACTACGGAGGTTATATGTAATATCATCGCTCATTTTTGACCAAAATCTATTCCAAAGATTCAAAGGGTTTATAACATCACAGAAGAGCAAAATTTGTACAAATAATGAACATAACTCCCGTTATGTGGCAGAGATGGAGGCCTCAGATAGTATTACTAAGTCGTTACGTTATGCACCTACACTTTTGTTTGTAGATACTTTTGTCCTCTAATAAACACATGGATCTTCAATATATTTTTAAGGAAAACCTGAGCAGTTAGGTAAATAATATAACATGATATTACAAAAAAAATTAAAGACTTTATTGCCTAAGGCATAATATAATTTAATTTAAAACTAACACAAAATAAAGTTTAGAGATTGAAGGTTCTTATTCGTATCTTCAAGAAGATGAGATTTAACATAAACTGTTTTCTTCAAACATAATTCATCTACCATGACACGTCCTAATTTCTAAACCAAAATTTAGACTGTTAACAGCCAAAAATCTGCAGATGCAGTTCAGAGTGAGAACCCTCATACCACCCTGATGACCTAAACAATAGTGGACAAATCTAATGCTAAAGACTAATCTCTTATGAAACCTCATACTTTAAATCACCAAAGACCTGAAACTCCTATAAGTCAGCATCTAACAAAAGGTCTGATTGCAATTTTAAGAGGCTGAAGTAAAAATCAAGTGATAACAGAAATCCCTCAATTAAATACATCTCCCTACAAATTATGATAGGTTTAATGAAGGAAAATTGAAACAATATTCAACATTGTTCATACACATGATAAGTAATGATAGTAAGTTAGATCAGCATAGGTTTTGAAGCATAAATTGAAAACAGTACCTCTGCAGGTAGAAGATAACACAACTACAAAATACAATAAAAATGAAGGCCAGGCATCAGCAGATTAAATATGAACAAAAGACTCTAAAAATCAGAAACTATCAGACGCTGATGCATCCACATCAGAAACCGAGTATAGGTGTTGTAGTGAGAGAAACTGATGTTGAATTATTATTATCTAATGTGTTTGTGACCTGATGATAATGATATGAACCTAAATGTTTTGTTGAGGAAATACACATTTTACGTGAGATTTGTTGCAGACTTGCAGCCGCATAATGTCTACGAAACTTCTAACATATTTCCACATAAATGTAAACATAACATAAGAGGGTGTTTATAAGATGTGTGTTCGAAAGTTCATTAAACAATCACATCATAAGTAATAAAGATTCAGCTTTCAAATAATACACTCCGCACAACATATTGAGATGTTTAAAAAAGCTAGTCTCTATATTAGTATATGTATCAGCCCCAACAGAGATAAAAGGTATTCGAACCAAGTTAGTTACCAGACCCAAGATAGTCCTCAAACGAAGAAAATATTCATGTAAAGCTGTATTAAAATAACATCACTTTAACACCTACCAATCTAGAAATAGGGTACAGAAGTTTATTAAACTGTAACGGCTCAAAATCAGGTTAAAATTAAAAAGCTAAGATGTAAAGTGGAAAAAAGGGGTTAAAAAATGGGCATAGAAGACCTTGATGCAGGCTTCTGTGGGTCTGATTCTTGAACCACCAATTCTAAACTGAAAATCAAATATGCTAGTTGAACAAAAGCGAGTTAATCCAAACCTAAAATAAGTGAGGCATGTATAAAAACGTGTAACGAAAAGCCTAGATGCAAACCCGCTATGTTTCGTTAAAAACAAAAACGTAAACTAATATATACAGCCGGAACATCACATCTTAAAAGGTACATGAGATGAAACCTACACAAATCATAGCATCAAAGGTGATGGTCACACCTAATTTGGAATGGTAATTCCACAGTAAGCATCAAACCTGTGATTTATAGATGACAGAATAACAACCACTACCTCATCGTTAACCATATTTATCATTGAATAACCTATTGCAGCCAGGTAAAGCTTATTAAACAGTTGTTTTCTTAGATGGCTTGTCAATTTAAAAATCCACTACAAATATAGGTAAGTTTTACTACCACCTTCCTAAAAAAAACCCATGCAATATATCTAATGCTATGAGAACAATAGCCGTACATTTTCTTAAACATCATAACACAAAAATATGAAATTGTTTTATTTCGCGAATTGGAAACAACATTACAACTGTAGAACCTCAACTTCATAAAGAACATAAGTCTGTTTAGGGTGATTACCATAAAATGTGACCCATTAATTTTGTATAGGGAAAAATTAGATCTTAAATATATGCAATCCCAACGTAAAAGTCAGGCGTTAACCTAACCTAAAACTCTAAGGCTGAAAAATAGTTGCAACACCTAATAATATGTCATTATTCAGTATAAGCCTAACATCTGAAAAGCAGGTTTTGAACCCGCCTACCAAAATTAACACAAATGTATACAGTGAAGTTTCCCTCACCTAACTATCCTCAGATTTGGTCCATATGTTTGTAAGTTGTAACCGAATCAAGTTATGTACACAGGCAACGTCTACAATCATTACTAAACCATTATGTTATGCACCTACACTTTTGTTTGTAGATACTTTTGTCCTCTAATAATCACATGAATCTGCAATATATTTTAAAGGAAAACCTGAGCAGTTACAGCAACAATAAGATACATCGTGTTATAGAAAAAACATATAAACTAACAAACTATATGACCTATAGGCAGCAGCAAAAACACATATAAGAATGTTTGAGTCTTTAAAGTGTTGGAAATAAATATTTGTTATTATAGGTAGCAGATTGTTACCTCGGTATGAATACTTGTAGTAAATTAACTATACTGTATTCGTTGAAACCACCAATAATACTCAAAAAAAATTTATGTACCGATCCTTCAAATTCAACTACACAAAGAATTGTTTTAACTCTGATCATAAATACAGGGGCCCAATTACGAACACTATGTTCTACAGTGGTCATAAAATGAAAGCTCGTTCCGTAAAAATTCTCTAGGTCCTTTTGTAATTCAATTACCTTTTATGAGATCATAATGACCGATTTACAGTATAGTGAAACGTAGAATCAATAACCTCGCAATAAATCAACAAATCAACAACCCAATCTAAAGCATAAAACCTAAACATATATAAGAATTTAAATAGCATACCAAATACAGTTTCAATAAAATTAAGAAAAAGTTTTAAAGAAACCAAAGATTCGTAAAAAAGGTGTACGAACTGAAATTGAATTTCATGATACATCATAATATGTTCAGGTACATAAACAGCAGCGAAATCAAAAGCCACATCTAACCTTTGAGACGACGGACCTCCACGCACAGCCGTATCTGAGAAAGAAAACCAAAAAAGGATGGCAAGCGTGAAGAAACTCTATATATTAAAAACCTAAGCGCTGCATAACAGAGAAGAAAACCTGTAGAAGCAAGCGAAAGGAAAAGGAAGAAGACGGCGAAGAGAGAAAAGAAGGAGGTGTAATCAGATATAGCAAAAAGCAAAATAGGTAGCATGGTGACAGTGCAGGAGGAGAGGGTTTCTTTAACACGTGTCTTATACATGGCAAAAAGTAAGCTGACGCAGCAGCCCAAAAAATTTAATGCTCTTTCCCGGTAGCGGCGAGTTTCGAAACCGCACATTCACATTCAGAAACCAACGTCTTAACCTTCAAACCAAATCAACAACAGTTAATGTTTTCATAAATACCATATATATAAATATTTCTTTGTGAGTAAAAGTCAACAAAAGTCAGACAAGTTGTATAATGTGTTAATATGTAATATATAAATGTAGAATGATTAGTATTATCCATACTACCTTATAATACATACTAAAAATTAGGGGTGTTAAACGAATCGTGTTTATGGGTTGGTGTGTCAACCATCCCAAACTCGTAAAATTTAGCATGAATCTGAAAATCATGTCATACACGTTAACTCGAACATGACACGAATATTAACAGGTTGACCCAAACACGACACGAATATTTATGGGTTGACCAGAACACGACCTGTTTGACCCGTCTTTTTTTTTATTTTAAATATATTAATGCTTTAAAATAACAATTTTACATAAAAAATTACAAACGAATATAAATATAAAATAATTATAAAATAATTATATTTAAATTATAAAATCTTATGTCAAATTCTATTTTAAGTTTAAAACTTTGATAAAAATTATAATATCAATTTAATATATGACAAACACAGTTAAAATTAAAAAAATATTAAATAAATAGGTTAAACGGGTCAAGGTGACAACCCGATGGGTTCAACTCGAATACGACCCGTTTAGTTAAATGGGTTCGCGGGTTCGACCCAAAACTGACCCGAACACATTTATACTAAACCTAAACCTGCGAATTTCGGGTTCGGTTCTTATTGTGTTTTTGAGTCATGTTAGAAATTCACACACCTATTGAAAATGACAAAATGGTTTTTTTTTAATTTTTTATCAAAACTCTTAATTTTAAGAGTTTTATAAGTTGCAAAGCATGATGTAAAACATTTTTTTACTAAAATCCATTCATGTACGGATAATCTTAATCCTAATCTTATCTTAATCCTAATAAAGCAATAAAATTTGTGTCACATGTCTTATTTATAAAGGGTCTACATCAACATCGCCACATGTCAAGCTCATAATGAATTACCAATTTAGTAAATCATCAATTAAGATTAATTACCAATTTTATCAAAACTAAAATTTTATTTTAAAATTTTGATGAAATTAATATAGATTTGATTAATTTATTCAATAAATTTAGTATTTTTATGAAAAGTAATAAAAAAGTTATCAAAGATAATAAATTTTTTAAATGTATTAAATTATTATTTATATATATTACATTTATAAAGGCATGTCAGCCTCACATGTACCACTATTCATATCAGAGAGCCATTTCTGATTGGACATATTGGACGGTTGTTGTCAGGTTGTTCCCACTTGCTAATCTCTTGAAATTGCTGTATCCATTTACAAAAGCATGTCAGCCCTCTCTCTCTTTCTTTCTTCTCAGAGAGCAAAAGGCTCCCTCTCTCTTGAAATTGAACGGAAACTTCTCACGTTTAAAGCTTCGTCGTCGGTGCCTCTCGCCGGACTTGACGTTCTAGCGCTGCCGTGAGGCGTTAGCGACCTCTGTTCAGGCTTCGTTCCGTCGATGCGTTGGTGGTTGGCGAATGACGATCTTGGCGTTGAGTTATACGGCCTTGAGGCTTTGCTCCGTTAACTTCGCTGCCATCGTCAGTGATCTCTGTTGAGGCTTCGCTCCATCGAAGCCTTGGCGGTTGGCGACCGCCGATCTCGGCGTTGAGTTATACTGCCTTGAGGCTTTGCTCCGTAAGTCCGGTGGGTTATGTCGAGGTGACTGCAAATCTGGGGTTATCTGCTGTTGCATGTCAGAAGTTTTCATGCCCTACCTGAGCCTGAGGCGGTGATGGTGACGGATGTTAAGGATTGGGATTGATTTTCTTTGGTCCCGATTGAAACCCTAAATTATCTCTTGTGGGGTTTCATTCTAAACTTTCAATCTCAGGTATGTCGATTTAAATCGTCATTTTTGTGGTGTGGCTTGGGGAAGCCACCAAAAACATTCCAACTTCCAACGTTCCAATTTTCCCCGGCTCTCGCCGGTACCTTCGCGCCGCGGTAGACCAAAAAATCGGAGCCAGGTGGGGAGCCAACAATACACGGTATGGTTGCCACAATGAGCCGGCCGGCTCCCTTTGGAACCGCGAGGCGGTAACCCAACCATACCGTCCCCCCTAAGGGTTATATAACTTTTGTATAAACACATCTCTCATAAATTCAAGATGTCATATTTCATATCTTTAACCTTTAATTGTTCACGTCAATGCACTTAATATCTGTATTACATCCCATATTTAAAGTCAACGCGTCGTTTCAAATAAAGTTCTCCGTATCATCAAAGTAAAGTGTTTAACAAATAAAACTAAAGTTTTTATAAATTCTTAAATATACTAACAATAATAAAACATATTGTTCGTGTAACTAATGCAAGTTTACCATATCAATGAGAATCACTAATTATCCAAAATAATATACCTCAAATTAAGAATCCATCGAAACAAAATGAAAGCCCTAATTTCAGTTTGATAACATATAATCAAACTGCATGTGTGTAGAAATATTACCTTTTGGTTTGAAAATTTGCTTGACGGTGTTTTGGATTACTAAGAGCCAAGCAATAAAATAGCGAAAATCCTGATCTTTCTTCTGCAAGATTATTAAATTTGAAGGCAAAATAACATGTGAAGGAGTGACAATCATGAAATTGACAAATTATAATTCACTATAAGAACTAAACCCATAGAAACCCAGATTTTAGAAACATAAATCATTCAAGTTTTCAAATTTTATCAGATATCTATGCTACTAAATAGCACCAAAAGTTTCCTCAGAGATACCCAAAAGCCAAAAATACAACAATAATGATATTGTTTGGACAACTTTGACAAACCTTATACAATGAAGCATCCACAATGCATTCTAATCTTTTGAATTATGTGAGATAATAACAAAAGCATGAACCAACACCTAAACACCATGAGAACCTTACATATGAATAACATGATAAAAGAAATTAAGGCATAAATAATCGAATATCAAAAACCAAAAGGCTAAGAACATGTATTTGTTGAAATTAAATTATACCTTTTAACATAATTAATTTTATAATGTTCATACCCAATCCTTTAGCATATCAATATCAAAACTTAAGTCATATATAAAAATAGAATCTGAGCAGCCCGCACGTTGCGGTGAACAATTTCTTTTTACTCCATTCCGCCCGCACGTTGCGACAAACAGTTCTTTTTTTACTATGATACTACCTTCAAACGGAGAAAGGGGCCGTAAGTTTAGGCAATTCCCTTTTTACTTCTTACGTTCAAAGGGAAATTGTAACCATAAGTTTTGGTAATTCTTCTTTGATTTTACTCTTCTTCCATTCAAAGAGAGAAAGCAACCTTAAGTTTAATCGAAAGAAAATAGTTACAACCAGCCAAACATCCATCTGTTAATCTAGTTTTACTTGGTAGTTTACCCATGGTTGCTGATTTGTCACGTTAGTTACAAATTGAAAGAATTTATATACAATGCAAGTTATCATAAAATTAGTTCTACATATATAAAAAGAAAAGAGTATATTTAAAATCCAAGAAGTGTCGTGACATATAATCAAAGCTTTAAATAATTAACTGTTAGTGCTATGATACCTCATAGGAACTATAGAAATGCTTATTTGTGCAGTTGTCCAAAATTATTCTCACAACACGTAAAATCTGCAGGACAACCTCCCTTGGAAAGTGAGGGTCAGACTCCAAGAAAGCATCCTCAACTTGGAAATCTTTCGTTGGTTTTATGTATTTCTCAAAAAGTGTATCAAAGTGGTTAAACAAATGAACCCAGTGATGAAAGTCTCCCTATATTAACGGCAAAATCACAGTCAACACAATTAAAAGAAAAATTAATGTAGCAAAATAAGTAGATTTGTAGAGGCCCCTTGTCAAAGTCCCAGAAGAAGCCAGTCAAGGGTTCTTCTATATTTTCAAGTGGAGCAGCAATTACACCATCTATAAAGGAGTTAATTTTGGGAGGCTAATACACAATAAAAAGAAACATACCACATACATCATTAAAGTTTCAACATATCAAAGTATAAGAATTCAGCCTAGTAACCAGAAAAAATACTATGAAATCCAAGAACATTTGTATCATTTCTAAGCACATATAAAACATGGAAACCAAATTAAATTAAAATTTTTAATTGCTCTAAACAACCAAAACAGGCGTACCTTTGCATCACAGCCTCTAGCCGAAAGAAGACCCAATTCTCCTCTGAGATCGCATAGAAAGAAAATGAGTTTGTATGCGAAACCATAAACAGCGATGACGACTTGGGATTACCTGGCTTTAAAGACCCCAAACGATATGGTCCTGACCGATCGCGCTTCCAAAAGTGTGAAAGACCGCCAACATCAGTGATAACCACGAAAACATACGAAATACAACCCATCATCACATAGAAGCGCAGGTATTGATAGAAACCCTAATTTATTAGGAAAGATAAACCGCCTAGGGCCTGAATAATGGCTAAACAGCATAACAACCATGGGTAAACCCTGATTTTTGATAGAAAGAGAGAAGATGAAGATGTCAGATCTAGAGAGAGAACAGAGATCGGCTATAAAAAGTAAAAATCTGCAGAGTGACATGGCTGACGAACGACCACGGGGGTGGGGGAGATATGGGTCAAATAGTTGATGATGAGAAAAGGGGAATAAACCCTAATTCAACCACACATATATGAGAAAAAGTTTGTTAAAAAATAATTGCTTCTACCAGGGCTCGAAACTGGGTATTTCGCTATGGGAGCAACATCCATAACCAGCTGAGCTGCTGGCTTTTTTGGTAATTAATCCGCATCGGATGTATATAATATAAAATAGTTTTTGTGTTGAAATGGCACAATTCCATAAGTTCTTTTGTCTATTGTATATATATACAATAACACTATATGTTTTTTTAGTTGACCAATATTTATTCAATAAATACATTTATTATTCTTTCATACTTTACTATATTTTTCTTTAAATACAATCACCATATATATAGACGTATGTCATATATACTACCATACTAGTTAGGGGTGTTTAAAAATATCCGAGTCCGAACCCGTATCCGAATTTTTCGAAATTCCGTACCCGAATTTTCCGAAAATTTCGGATATCCGGAATTTCGGATATCCGAATTTTTGGACTTGGACTTGGAATTTAGTTTTTAGATATTTCGGAATTTTCGGGTACCCGGTTATCCGAAAGTTTTAATAAATTAAAATATATTTTATATTAAAAAAAAAGAATTGCATTAAGCCTAGTGGTGGATCAAGTTTGAATTGCATTAAGCCAAGCTGAATGAAGTATGTTTCTAATAGCAAAGGTGGAATGAAAGATCTTTATGCGATATCGCGATTAATATTATCTAATATGTTTCCTTTTTTGGTTAATTTGATTTGTATTTAGAAGACTTGAACCATGTTTATTTCTTTTGTCCTTTTTTTTAGTTCGAACTTAGGTAACAAACAAGTGGGAACACGTTTATGTATATTTACATTTGAAGTTGTTGTTCCTTTAAAAAAAAAATCATTTTCGGATATCCGATTAACTTTCCAAGTCCAAGTCCGAAATTTCGGATACCCGGAATTCCGGGTATCCAAAATTTCGGACTTGGACTTGGAAACCGTAATCCACATTCCGAAATTTTCGGATATACGAAAGTCCGGGTACCCGGTTTTGAACACCCCTAATACCAGTGGCGAATAAAGAGATTATCTATACGGGGGGCAAAAAACGCAGATCGAATAAAAGACGGATTGGGCTATAAAAGTAATTATATAATTGCAAAAACATAATTTATCAAATATAATAGAAAATATTTTTCTTACAATTTTTTTTTTAAATAGTGTATTGTATAATGCAACAATAACTATACCCAGTAAAATCCCGTCAATAGTAAGACTCACTCTATCAGTAGAGTTTGAGAGGCATGAAATGTAAGAAAGCCCTACCTTCATCCCCAAACATAAAAATATTACTTACAGAGCTACAAAATATAAATAATAAAAAGACATACTATAGTAAACATCTAAAAAAAAGTATAGCTTACTTTGTAAGTGATGAAAATAATACATAACACTATGCGTTAAAATGAACTTTTAATATTATCTATATTTTTATTTTCCATTTTAAAAGTCTCTATTAAAAATGATTTGGGATAATAATAAAATTGATTAAATATAGCCATATGGGTATCATAATTGTCACACCCTCAAATAACCACTAACGGAGTTTATACCGTTAAGGGGTGCGAGCAAACCAGGACCACAACCATTAGTTACAAATACTAAACGAATCAGAGTAAGTCCAAATATTTATCAACCTAACGGTTGGTGAGTTCACAGTGGGCTTGTCACGCAGTGGCCCGGTCTCATAATCATAAACGTGTCAACATATACTTAAGTAATATTTATTTGTGAAAAGCAATGCTCTGTAATGTCCAAAATCATAGTAACGTGGTTTAGTAAAACTGATGTCCGTAACATACGTTATCGGGTATGAACTAGTTTTGTATAGTTAAAGTGATCAACCGATATCGCGGGTAGCTAATCCGTTGTTCCATGCACTAAGGAAGTTTGTACCAAAGCTGACTAATATTGTAGTGGCAGTGCCATCATGTTTTGCGGACCTACGTCATCGCGGATTTGCCTCCCCCGTGTCCTCTCGGGATCACGGTCAGATAGGCTGATATTGTACCTCCGTGCACTCCCCGTGCCACGGGGCGGAGTTTGTCAAACTCCAGTAGATCTACCCAACATCCCCTCGCTTTACAATTAATGGTACAATTTAGTTGAGGACTTTTTCAGTTATAAGGCAATCCTTAGAAATCATGTGATATCATGTGGTTTAGACTTTAACCTACACTAGCCATATTAAAACAGTTTTCCTTTGGGTTCTCATGAATCCCGAAAATATTTCCAGTTTCGTTTTAGAAATAATTATTTAAGTATTTCACAAGTATTTCCCATAAAACACTTCAAATTCATCAAGTGGGTGCCGAGCACTCCAAAGTTTTCAAGTTCATCAGAGAGGTGCATAGTAGGGGTGTTTAATGGTTCGGTTAACGGTTTATTCGGTTTATTTGATTCGGTTATTCGGTTTGAAGTTTTTTTTTATGATAACCATAACCAAACCAAACCGTATTGAAAATTTTACAAACCGAATCGAATAAACCAAATTCAATATGATTCGGTTTCGGTTGAAAACCGAATAAATTGTATTCAAATCGTCTAAACCGTATTCAACAAATAACATATTTTGCGTATTTTTTACTAATAAAAAAAATAAACAAAGAACAAACATCTTTAACATATCCTTAGAGTTTAAGAGTTAAGACCATAATCCGATATACAACCAAAATACTTCCAACTAAATACCTACAACCAAACTACCCCTAACCCAATACCTACAACGAAAATACCAACAACCAAAATACCTACAACGAAAATACCAACAACCAAAATACCTACAACCGAAATACCCACAAACAAAATACTTACAGCCAAAATACCTACATACCGATAGAGTAAACAAAAAAACTTCAAAGTTTTCATGGAAAATAGTCTTCCAACACATGAAGTGAACGAAAACAAACATCAAGAAATTTCTTCAATCGACATCGACATCAAGTGTTATCCCTCTCATTTCTACAAGAAATAAAAACAAGTATATGGGAAAAAACGATGGATATATGATATATTAAAAAAACATGGATATATCATTATCATATATGGGTTTATAAATAAATAAATATACATACATACATATACATATATATATATATATAAATATATATATATATATATAAATCTTATTTGGTTTTAAAACGGATAACCAAATAAACCGAATAAAAACAAAACACAAAACCATATCCGAACCGTAAACCGAATTCACAATTCGGATACGGTTGAAAACCGAACCGTAAACCGAATTCACAATTCGAATTGGTTTATTCGGATATGAATATGGTTCGGTTTGTCAGTTTATTCGGATTTCGGTTATTTATGAACACCCCTAGTGCATAGCACTCTTAAGGTTGTCAGCATTGTCTTTCATTAAGTTATTCGGTGTGACCCAACCGGGTTCACGGTAAATGGGTTAGTGACACTCACCTTTGGTTGCACTGCTACACTTGCTAAGAGATCCAAGTATTGATTGCTTATCGAAGACCTAGGAACACGTTTAGGTCTTAAGTATTAGTTTTGGTGTCTAATCTTTAACTTAACGTTACTATGGCCCATAAAATAGCACGTTGGAACCACGACACGACATACCGACACACGACACCGATGGTTGATCATAAACAAGGGTTCACATAACACAGAAATCAAAGCATGTTTCATTATTGTATAATCATGTAAGTTATGGCATAGCATTCAAGTAAATTGCACAAGTTTGGGTTTAGGTCTGGTCAGAGTTTCGCTAGTATAGATTCGCTAGGCAGTTTCGCTGTGTGCACGGGCAGCACTTTCGCTAGGCAATACCCGATGACACAGTTTCGCTAGGCTAGTTTCGCTAGCCTAGTTTCGCCCGAAACTGGTTGAACTTTCGTTCAGTGACAAGGTCTATGGTTATTTCGCTAGGCAGTTTCGTTCACTGGCGACACTACAGTTTCGCTGTATAGTGTCGCCTGAAGGAGATGTACATAATTTCGCTGGATAGTTTCGCCCAGAGAACAGGCTAGTTTCGCTGGTCGCGAAAAACACATAAATCAGCCTAAAAATCAATCTGACAGCTTCCATATTTCATGTAATTCAATATCTAGCATGCATAATCATTTACCAACATCAAACAACAAGTTTTAACACCTTAAACATGGGTTTTCATCATCAAATCACCAAAAATGCATTTTAAACCTAAAATGACCTAATCTAGCATAAATCTTCATCATGGTTTGATTTCACACGTAAAGTTACTGACTTTATGATAGATCTAGCATCCCTAAGCATCATATCAGAAGATCAAGTGATTCTATGAAGATCTAAGCATGCTTTTTAAGAAAACACATAGAAAATGCATAAATAATGGTTTTTGGGACTCACGATCCGATCTAGGGCCTGAATAGATGAGATGAGATGATGGTTCCTTGATGGTTTTCTCGACTGACCAGAAATATCGAGTGAGCAGATGAGAGTGGTGTGTGTTTTGTGTGAAATGATGCAAATGGGGAGAGACTAGGGTTTTATAAAATATATATATCAGGGGCTAGTTTCGCTGGCAGTTTCGCTGGCCAAGCGAAACTGGCTCTGTAAGTCCATGGTTTGGCTACCGGGCGAC
>JBCNJP010001386.1:0-10000 GCA_039602395.1 Deinandra increscens subsp. villosa | reverse complement strand
CCAAACGAGTCAAAAGTTACGCCCGTTTCCGTGAAAGTGTGAAAAAGTGACTTTTTCGCCGCAAAATGATGAGTTTCCGATCGTAAACGCCCGATTACGATCCAAGGAAACTGATTACGATCGTAATCACTGATTCCGATCCACGTCACACCCGTAAACACTTAACCGCCTTATGAAAGTCGTAAATACTGATTACGATCCCTGATTACGACTCCGTAGTCGTAAACGCCTGTTTCCGGTTTATCAAAGTCGTAAACACCAGTACCACAGCAAGTACAATCGTAAACAACTTTCGCCTTATCGTAAACAGGCAATCTTCAAGCCAAAACCCAGATTTTGCAGTCGTAAACACCGAAACACGATGAACACAGCAGCAGCGATGATCGTAAACCTCTAAAACCTTCAAATCTTCAACAGAAAACGAACACCAACCCAGAAAACTCTTGAATCAATATCGTGAGAGCCTCGAATCTAAGATTCTTGGCTCTGATACCAATTGTAGGTCCAGAACACTCACGAACACACGATATACTAATCAAACACGAGTGCGGAATCCTCGTGAGAGATCGATTCAAGAAAGTAGTAGAAGAAGAGATACAATCTATAAGAAAGATTGAATCTTGAATGAAGAATCAACTACTATTGAAGCTTTAAGATCTGATCGTAAACACCAACAAGGATGAAGAAATCGTGAACAAGTATCTCCAAAGCTTACTTGATCATAAACATGAGGTGGTATTTATACCACCTCTTACAAGCACATGGGCTAATCATAAACCCAATAAGCCCAATCATAAACCCAAGCCCATGCCCAATCTAATAGTAAACTAGCCTAAACATAATAAAACTAGCCTACTAATCTAATTAAACCCTCTAAGCCCAGCCCAACTTATTTAATATTACAAGCCTCATAATCTAGCCTCTACATCATGTGCTGCTGCGTGTGTCCGCTATTCAGCTCGCAGCCGACCGAAGATGAGCCAGGTGGTTCGAGCCTTAGAAGGTGGCTTGGACTATGATTCGGCTCGGTACGATGAAGACATGATCAAAATGGCTTTTGGCACACAAGAGTATGCCAGCGGGGCAGCGAGTACGTAGCCAACCCGCAAGTGAATACGGGTTGAACCTGTTAGTAATCAAGTGGCGCAGCGGAATCAACAACACACAATGCACACACGATTATCACGCAGTAACGAGAAAATAACACGAACGACACAAGAATTTAACGTGGTTCGGTCGGTGTGACCAACATCCACGGGCTGCAACTAGGTTATTTCATTAGTTAAGTGCACACGATTACATTTACATGTGATGATATATTTATAATAAACGAGATTAGGGTTGGGACCTAAACGGGCCCTAAATGAAACCGGCCCAAAGACCTTCAGACCCAACAGAACCTGTGCAGGTCAAGTAGTGAAGGGATGGAGATGGGTAAGTTGAGGAAAGACAATCGGGGGTCCGGGTTCTGATCGTAACTGTACAAGAAAATATGCTAAGTTTTTATCATTTGTATTTATAGTTGATGTATGATATTGAACTGATATACGACTCTTGAAGTTAGTTGAAAGTAGGTTCAAAATTTATGGCGAGATTTGTAGTGTTTCACAGTTGGTGTTGGAAGCTAGATTAGACATCAGGAAAATAAAATGTGACATATTATGTGTATCCTAAAGGTGTCAAATGGGTCGGTTAGGATTGGTAGTTAAAGTCACTTAAGTAAACAATTGATATTTATTCGATTTTTTTTTAAATTGTAATTTTAAATCATTACTATGTTAGAAAAAGTTTAAGTAAAAAAATCGATCAAACAAGTTGTGTTCAAGTAAATATTCATGTCGTGTTCGGTTCGAGTTGTGTTGATTTGTCAAACCACGAACATGGCCCATTTAACACCACGTAAAAGCAAAACAATGATTTTTGGCTAAGGGGGAACGATATGAACACCACTTGTAAAAAATTCTTTATAAGACATAGGGGGATAAAAAACACACAATAAGTACTTCACATAGTTTGTAAAAACAAAACAACGAACTTTGACTCCAAGGGTGGACGATAGAACACCATGAGTTCCGTTAGTAAAAAGCTCTACATAAAACATAGGAGTCAAAGACACACAAAACACACAATAAGCACTTCATGTCTTCATATCTTTAAGTAATTGCCAAAATCATATATACGAGCTGGGGAGGAGATCAAGATCTTAGAAAGCGAACGAGTTAAACTCACGAAAACACCTTCTTCTTCTTCGAATGGACCATTTGTTTATTTAGACTTGTCCTAGTGGTTACCTCCTTAGCCACTATCTGTCCCGAGTTCTAATTCAAGGGGAGACAGTTTTACCCCATGTGGTCCCAGGAGGGGGTTTCTGTCAGGAGAAAGCTTTATGAGGGGGTGTCTTGGTTTTCACGAAAGTCTGAGTAATCGATATTGAACATAGCCCCGCAAAAATAGATTTACACGTGAGATCAAAATCGCCTGATCGAAATCGTTCTGAAAAAAAAAAGATAACAAACACACCCACTAATATTCATCTAACCTCATTTATTAAATGTGGTGAAACAAATATAAACAAAATATGACGTGGCCACTAAGATAAAGCCACGTCAGCATATATTTATTTTCAATTTTTAATTTCCTGTAAAGCGTGAGGGAGATATCACCCCACACACTCCACAGCTCCAGACCCTACACACAGAAACCCTTTCCCTTTTTCCTTTTCCTTTTTCTTCACTCTCATGGCTTGTCGGCCAATCAAACCCTGAAACTACGCCCTTCGGACCCAGACTCGCCGGAATCTCACTCTCACCACGTTTTCCGGCCGCTTGTATAGCTTCTGTGGCCGTTAATTTATTTATCCACTTGCTTATTGGAATTCGAGTATTTGATTTCACCTTTTGATCTATCGTGTGTTGTATCTCGATTCTCGAGCGCATTTGCATTTCCAGTGACGTATAAGTGAAGATCTCGAGTCCAGATTTGAAAAAAGAGGAAAAGATAGAGAGAAAGATGTACGTGGTCCCTCCTCCGAAGCGTTCCGATCCTCTTTCTGGATCCACAAACGGGCCGGATAACTTGAGAATCTACCAGGCATGGAAAGGCAGCAATGTAAGTATTCGTTTGCTCGATCTTCATGGATCAACCGTTTTAACAAGGTTATGGTGATAATTTGTTTCGCGAATCTCGTTTATGGAGACTCGCTAGTTTCCTTACTCGTAATGCGCGTACCCTAATTGCTAATTTCTGTTTCGATGATGAATTTTAGAAAATTTAATCATCTATGAGCTATTTTTATATTTAATTCGTTTTGTAAAGGAATTAGATTGAGATCGTTTTTATCAGCTGGATTTATAGATATTTGATCTGCAGAGGATACCAGTAGAACATATAAATTTAGTTTTTAATGGAGCTAGTAATGAAATCATTGGACTGTGGATAGAGGATGATAATGGATTCTCAGACAATCATCTTTTCCGGAAGAAAATTAAAATAACAAAACTTAACAAAAAACGGAATTGATTCAAGAGAAAAATGACTGCTGCACATGAGCACATCCAGTGGTTGTCTGAGCTAGGGCAGCCTCTTGAAAGTTGTTTAATTGTTAATAAATTGGATTTACAGGTATCATGTCATGATTTTACAATTGACATTGCTTCTTTTTGTTGTCATAAAGTGTGTGTCTGTGAGAATTCTGTGGTCAATGAATCCTTTTATTGGCTCATTGCAAGTTGCAACTTATGATACATTTGGAGATGGAACACAATTGGATTTGTGTAATTAAGCATTTCAAGACTAATCATTTTGTTTTTTGGAGATGGATAATTGATGGTTGGTATATGGCTTTTGTTCTTACGTTTGTAATCTACATTGCATTGCAGATTTTTTTCCTTCAGGGTAGGTTTGTATTTGGACCTGATGTAAGATCACTGGTGCTGACCATATTCCTTATTGTAGCTCCTGTTTCAGTTTTTTGTGTTTTCGTGGCTAGTAAACTGGTCGATGGCTTTGGTGACCACTGGGGGATATCAGTTATGGCTGTGGCTATTTTATTCACAATTCATGTAAGTTTCTCTGTGTTACTAGATATAGTTATCTAAGTTGTATAGGAAACAGGTTGTTCCTTATTTTCACAAAAGTGTCTGTCTTGTTTCTTGAACAGTGATTATCAAGTCGTTTGTGCTGTAGGGTCGTTTTTACATGATGATTTTCCCATTTTTTACTGGTTTTCAAATGTTCTGATACTATGCTAAGAATAATCTTCTTGAAGTTTTTTATTAGATATGAATAATTGCAAATATACATGTTATATCTTGATTCATAACATGTGCTAATTTTCTATCCTATAGGATTTTTAAGGTTTTTAATCAAGTTTGCACCAGCAGATTTTTTAAGTAAAACATTTATGTTAACCATGGACACAATTGCTGTGAGCCTGCAAGTTTTCTTTTACCTTATCGATGCCTATTGAGAAAGTCCAGAAAGTGGCTTTGTCAGAATTTCTCTCACATTAGTGACAACACATATAAAAGCAAGAGCAAATATACTCAAATGATCAAGTTTTTGGTTGTGCAATGAAGGGATACACTTATCATTCCTATCATCTCTATACATCAATGGACTATGAGTTTTATCACCCCATAAACTGTAGGCAATTAGCCAATTAGGCACAACATAATTGTAGTTACCCAAACATTTTTAATGTATCTTGCACCAGGAAGATAGAGGAACATAGTTGCTCCCTTGTTGATTGTGAGTAGAGATGTTCAGGTGGGAAAACATCTGGGTATGGGTAATTCATTAAGATCTAAGTATGGTTCAAATGAGGTTGGTTGACCCGTCATGTTTTTGCCTATTTTCACCTGTTTGGCCTGTTTCATTTATAGGCGATTCTATCTACATAGAAATATCTAGTAGACTGTAAGCATTTGAATACACTCTAGGTGGATTTTACCCAGTTTGGCCTGTTTCAGTTTTAGCTAATTCTATCTAAACAAAAAGATATGGTAGATTGTAAACAGTTGAATACACTCTAGGTGGATTTTAACTAGTCTGGCCTGTTTCATTCATATCTAATATTAACTATTTTACCTGTTGTCAACAAAATACCACTCAAATTGACCCATCTCTACAGACATACTTTGCTTCTCGGCTTGTCGTTGCCAATTCAATTATGTGATCTTATTTGTCATTTGTATCGAACTACGTTATGAGTTTATCCATGTGATTCAAATTTAACCGACTGTTTCTTCTTCATATGGATATTGAGTGTTTGGACATGAATGTTACAGGTTTTAGTACTTCTACTGTTAACCTCGGGGAGGGACCCGGGTATCATCCCACGTAATGCACATCCCCCAGAACCAGAAGGGTTTGATGGTAATAATGAAGGTAGTGCTCAAACTCCACAATTAAGGATGCCTCGTATTAAAGAAGTTGAAGTAAATGGCATAACCGTAAAAATCAAATATTGTGATACCTGCATGCTTTATAGACCTCCCCGCTGCTCACACTGTTCTATCTGCAACAACTGTGTTGAACGATTCGATCACCATTGCCCTTGGGTTGGCCAATGTATAGGCGTGGTAAGATCTACATTTCATATGGGTTTTAATCTTTTTAAACAGATGTCTATATATTAAGACTGGCTTATGTGATTACAGAGAAATTATCGATTCTTCTTCATGTTTGTGTTCTCCACGACTCTACTTTGTATATACGTGTTTAGTTTCTGCTGGATTTACATAAAGAGGATTATGGATTCAGAGGACATAACGTTATGGAAAGCAATGATCAAGACTCCTGCATCCATTGTGTTAATTGTCTACACCTTCATATCAGTGTGGTTCGTCGGTGGCCTTACCGCCTTTCATTTATATCTCATCAGTACAAATCAGGTCACTCATTTTCCTTGCCTTTTTACCTTATAGTAAATTTGAAAATGATATTCATTGTTGATAGTCACAGCTAACAAGGTTGCCATTTCATCCCATTTACTAGGTTGATTCGGATTTACGTTTTCTATTAAGGGTAAAATAAAGAGCAACTTAAAGTTAAACGACTCAAATGGGTCGAACGGATCGAAAATGGCAGAAAGTGTTTTTTTAAACGCATAAAACTTCTAATCAATTTATTCAACCAATTGGTAGTTTCTCGAAATAATAAAAAAATGTAATCAAGTTTTTATAGTATATAAACTTTTTTTGGGCAATAGGTGTTTCTGGCTGACACAACTCTATCAGACCCATTTCTACCTATACCAAAAGTCATCTGTGTAGTCCAACCAATCGATTTACTTAATATGGGTTGATTTGGACTACGTTTTATCTTAAGAATAAAATAAACAAAAAAATAGCTAAAAAGTGAATGGCTCAAATGGGTAATACGTGTGAAAAGTCACCCAAAGTGTATTTAATGCATAAACCTCCTTACTCATTTTATTCTGCCAATTAGGTAATTTATTTGAATAGTACTATATATAATCGTATTTGACACCATCAGGCAAAAGTTGATCATGTTGACCCAATTCAGTGTCAGCAGTTTTAACCCATCATTTACTTAGAATGGGTTGTTACAGTTAACGTTTTCTCTTACAGGAAAAAAGTATCTTTAAAGTAAACAACTAAAGGGGTCGCACTTGTCGAAAGTCGCTAATCAAGTATTTTTAGTTTATAGCACATTCAAAATCTTTTTCTGATAGATTTTGTAATAACATATGATGATTACTGATGGTGAAGATGAGGATGTCCAGTGTGGTTTGACCGGTGATGGGGTGTTGGACAACCATAGATAGTGATGGTGGGAGAAGGGAATGGTGTATGTGAGTATGGATGATGGCAGGGAGGCTGAGGGGTGTGGTGCTGGTGCAAGGCATTGGTGGTGCAAGTGGTGGCTGGCGATGGTGTGACGGTGATTGGGAGGTGGTAGGTTAAAACATAAGTTCTGTTTTCTCTTAGTTTTTAATTCAAAAGGGGAAGTCTCTAGGGATCAGAAGTTTAATTTTTTACAAGGGTAAAATGGTCAATATTTAAAATCTTTTAGTTTGTCCAAATGGTCATCCGTTTACTCTTATAAAAAATGTTGGGCAAAGTGTTTGAGGTCACCCTAACCTGTTTTGGGCAGTACCCAAATGTCCCGTTACCCAACCCATGAGACCGTTCATTTTGGTACATCTAACTAAAATCTCATATGTTCTGTTTCCGTCTTGTTTCTGCAGACTACATACGAGAACTTCAGATACAGGTACGACAGGCGAGCCAATCCCTACAACAAAGGAGTCCTACAGAATTTCGGGGAGATATTCTGCACTAGAATCCCTGCATCAAAGAACAAGTTTAGGGCATATGTCCCAAAAGAACCCGGGATCGGAGGGCGGTCAGCTGGTGGTGGTTTCGTGAGTCCAAACATGGGGAAGGCAGTGGAGGACATTGAAATGGGACGAAAGGCGGTTTGGGGTGACGGTGGGGCTGGGATAGACCACCGAGAAGGACAACTGAGCGACAATGAAGGGCTAAACATTAAAGAAGTTGGAATAGGTGAAATGTCACCAGAAATAAGAACAACAGTGGATGAAGGGGACCGTGCTAATATTATACACGCAAGGCGGTCCAGTTGGGGTAGGAAAAGCGGGAACTGGGAAATGTCACCTGAAGTTCTAGCTTTAGCTTCAAGAGTGGGCGGTGGTGGTGGTGGTGGTGCAGGTGGAACAAGCTCACGGCCTGCAGAACTCAAGTTGTGATAGGCTGCTGATAATAGACTGGTAGATAGTAGTTGATGTTTGGGTTGCTTACGTGTGTGTCGGTTGGACTGTCGTGTGGTTTTCTAAGATCTTTGTTGGCGGGTCGTTTGTAAAATTAGTTGGCGTTATTATGCTCTGACTGCGTGCATGATCCGAATTCCTATACGCTTGGGATAGAGATCCTCTAATGTTGTTCTCTTTTGTTTTTGTTAGTTCATTGAAATGATGATGTATGGTTTGGTTTCCTTTAGGTTTGTGCATTTCTTGCTCATGGTTGAATTGATGATAGCAAACGCTTCTCAAGTTAGTGTTAACACATTATCTAACCGAAACCTGATTGTGGCTCAAAATTGTCAAACCAATCTAACCGTCGGCCGGTCTGATTCATGAAGCTTCATCAACGTCTTTGGTGCGTGAAACCGTGAACAACACCCGTTGATCTTATACAGAAATACCTACCGTCGACAACAAATTAACCCCACAACAACATTAGTACGTCTTATCTTCTATTTTTAAAATAAACTACACAAATGTCATTAAACACCTTTAGGGTGTGGAAGAGGGTGGGGCGGTGTTCTAGCTTGACACTCGTCCTTCCCTCACGCTCGATATCAATTTCTTCTCTACAATCTCTCACAACCGTGACCACCATCATTTAGATGCTGCTACCGTGCCCTCATTTTAGGGGTGAGACAGTGTTATCTTCGGGTAACGCCAGCCAACCGCATCAGCACTTCTCCCCTCCCGCGTCACTTTGCCCACTCCGACCACCCGTGTAATGTTCACTTAAGTGGCTACATAACACCTACATAATAGATTTTCATCACTATCACTCAAAATATAATCTTACTTCAAATGTATTAATTCTACATTGGCTCTGACTACTTCAAGACAAACTTTCAAAGTATGAATGAATGGTACATATCTTTTTTTTTTTAAATGAAGAAAACAGAGTGGACGTGAAAAATTCAATTCTTTCGTTTTGAGGTGTTGTGGAGTAACAGTTTATACCGTAATATTGACAACGAAACAAGGACAGACTAAAAATAGAGGAAAAAAAAAAACATAAGGAAAAACGTTAAATAAAGGACATACAAAAAAACATAATGGGATTCGAACATAGAATCTCAGCTGGCAACAACAAGAGCACAACAAAATGGGTAACTAACCATCATACCAAGAGCATGACTTCTGAAAATTACATAGGACCTTTGATGTAAGCTAAATTATACATATAATTATATCAAATATTCCCTGCATTTTAGATTATTTATGACTAACTATTAGCAAAACAGTGCTATATTATTTCCTTTTTAGTTTTTCAGTCTAATCCAGGACAAAATTACAAAAAAAAGTCAAAAATGCTGAAAAATAAAGAAAAACTAAAGACTTCGTGATTTTGAGCCAAGACTCGGGCTACGCCCCTGCAGAATGGACAAATTGCCCTCATATTAAGTCAAGACAAAGTAATAACCCTAAAACTCAACCACACCTCTGAGCACAACAACTAGAAAACAACAGTGCAGTCAGAAAAAGTCTAAATATTCGCAAAAGCATATTTTTAGCTAGAAAATGAATTACAGGGCCCATAAATAGTGAATTTTGAGTATCTCGACGAGAGAAATATGATTTTGTAGTCAACACAGCCCGTGTCCAACTCAAGCACGACTTGTGTTGACCTTAAAATTGACTTTTTGGCACAAAACGCTCCCTTGACAAGCACGACTCGTGCCACTGACTCAACACGGCCCATGCCACTGACGCCTGACAAGCACAACCCATGCCCCTGGTCCAGCACGACCTGTGTCTCCTGACAACGAAGATTCATGCAGATCGTCTGACAGGACGAGCCATGACAGGCACGACCTGTGCCCCTGACCAAGCACGGCCCGTGCCCCTGACCAAGCACGGCCCGTGCCCCTGACCAAGCACGGCCCATGCTCAAGTACAGAATTTGCCAATAAAATCCGACCACCTTCTCAATTTCCACTCGCTCACTTCTTCCCCTCTTCTTTCTAAATTAGATTTTCGCTTTCTTGAGGCACTTGGCGTTTTAAGTCTTTTGTTAATTAAGTTTGTAAGAATCTTAACTTAATAAGATTTTGTTTAAAATTTGTCTATGAACTACTCATTTTCTTTTAATCAAATCTTTATGGCCATGCTTGGCTAAACTCTTACACTCACTTGGGGGTAAACAAACATTTTGCGGGTTGGTAAAATGAGTTTATAAACTCACCTTAAGGTATGTATGGATGACTTTATGAA
>JBCNJP010001384.1:0-11000 GCA_039602395.1 Deinandra increscens subsp. villosa | reverse complement strand
CTAACTAAATGGTTTGCTACCTAGCTAACCATTTGGTTAGTTGGCTCCCAACCAACTGTTTAGTTGACACTAAGACTCACAATAACACGCTCAGTTAGATAAAATATACGAGACACTCTGTAGCATAGGGTTATGCTCTAACAAACTCCCCTTAACGTGTAGTGTATCTATGCTAACTAAACTCCAGTCTTCAATCTTCAATATTGCTGCATCCGATCTTCAACTTAAAATTTCTTGTCAGCAACAGAGCTTGCATGGCTGGATCAGAACTTGAACAATATTTAAACTTCAAGATCCACTTGTGAAAGACACTACAATAACTCCCCCTTTCACCATGCTTGAGTCTTGTCACACAGAACCTACAATTTCAGAAGACAGAAACGCGACTTTTTTTTTTATGGAAAATTAATTTAATCCTGGCGCAAAATTTCTCTTCGAGAATCCATGATATAGTTTTGAAATCATGATTTTGTATCGTGTATCGATCGGTCGAAAACAAACAAGATACAAAATCTTTTTGACTTTTTGAAACTTTGAATCAAACACACTGAAAATCTTTTTGATTTTTTCTAAGTTTATGCTAAAACACACCTAAAATCTTTTTGGATTTTCAGATATGAAACATAAATGTAATACAGAAATAAACACTATTTTTTGTCTTTTGTGAGAAAGATCGCAACTTGGGATCATAATGAACATAACATGCCGAACTACACTTCAATTTCAATTACTTCAGCACATAAGTCATGTCGATTGCTGATATAATTTGTCCATCTTAAACTCAGGCAAAAATCATACTAATAATATCTGAATATGTTATTGTATTGATTAGGTTTGCTTTGACCAGTGTACCCCACACTATCAGACATACTCATATATGCATTTGCTTATCACACTTTGTGACTTAACTTGTGATTTAACACATAGTGATTGAATTCATGATATAGTCAACTGTGTTCCATGCAAAAAGAAATAAGAATGTTAAATCGTCTACCTTAATTTCGATCTTTCGATACGCAGATAAGGCCTCGGATTTAACAAAATAAGAAAAATAAAACAAGTTGAAATTGTATAATTCAACAACAATCAGGTCGGTACTCCCGTACACACAGAGAAAGTCCGATGAATTATACGAAACACCAAAGAAAATAAAGCAGAACCTCAAACGAACAACAATCAGGTTGATCTTTCGATACGCAAAGAAAGTCCGATCGTTTGAGAAAATAAAGAAAATCATACAAGTTTAAATCTTTGCAAAATGAACACATGAATACACAGTGACTTCTCAATTTTCTTTTCACATATCTTTTTTCTTGATATCTTGAAATATGCATCAAGATGTTGTCCACTTGATCAAGCATTAATATTTAATGTATATCACATCTGAATACTTTCTGATTTAATGCCGAGCCTACCAAGCACATCGAGCAATAGTTTTATGGCCTTTTCATCTAATTTATCCATGAGTCAGACACGTAAGTCAATGTACCATAATTTCCCAATTATGTCGGATACAATTTCTCATTTTTTAATGTATTTGTATTTTTCAGTTTTTCTCCCCTTAAAATGAAAACTTTTTTTGGATTTTTCATTTTAACAAAAATACAAAGACACTATTTTTGATTTTTCAATTTTCTCCCCCTAAACTACATACAAAATGTAAAAGAAAGAAAATTAACCTTTCGATGCAGATACCTTTCAGTGTTATGTTTTCAGAAAAACTTTCAGTTTTGTAATATAAAGCAGTGAATTTAAGTTACACTGGAGACTCCACTATCAGTAACTGCTTGAAGCTTGAACTTCACAATCACCGAGAGGTCTTCTTGAAGAAACTTGCACACTGGACAAAAAAATAGTTTTTAAATGACCCGAAGCACACAACTTCTGGTCGACCAGTGTCTTCAGTAAAATCATTTGAAGCCTTGCATACCAACTTAGGTCGCCACTGCAATTTAGGTTTTTCAGTTTGAACCGAGTCATCATTAGGTGATGAACCACCTACACTTGAATCATATTTGAAAATTTGTTTCTTTTGAGATTTAAATATTGAAGGTGTTGACTCAGTAAAAACTCTGCCTGATACATCAATGAAAGTGGCAGATTTATCAGAAAATGATCTTTTTGTAATTTCAGGACAATTTTGTGCCATGTGGCCTTTGCGGCGGCATTAATAGCACACTCGATATGATCGCTTTGGTTTCTTTTTGTCCTAAAATGCATGACACACATTGTCAGAATCAAAATTATCATAAAAGTCATCAAATGCTTGAAATCGATTAGCATGCACCCATATTGAAGTAGGACTTCGAGGAGAAGAATCTGATCCAGATGAAGAAAAATCTTTGAAATGTTGACCAGCTCTGGAAGAACTTTCAGAGGAATCCTTCTTCTGTTACTTACTCCCGAATCCTTTCTCCATTGTTGACACTCGAACCTGAGCTAAATGATAAATTTGATCAAGATTGGTATCCTTCTTTTCTTTTGGAATCTTCTTTGACATGTTCTTCTTGTCTTTCTTTTCAAAATTTTGATTGTTACTACCCAAACCTGAACGTTTGTAACCTAGTAGCTTTGACAATTCGACTTGAGAACCAGAACTACCAACTTGAGCAACTCGAGTAAATGAAGCTTTAATACCCTTTAAGTTGTTAGCTTTTACCAACTCCGCATCAACTTTTTCTTCAGATAACTTCTTGTCATTTTTCTCAACTGTTTTTCCAACAGAAAATGCTTCATCATCAGCTAATACAGTACCACCAGACACAAATTTGATAGATGTATGATCACCATTTGTTGTATATTCCATTTTCTTGTTAGACGACTTTGATTTCTTCTTGTCAGATCTCTCAGTAGCAAATTCAGAATAATCTTGCTTTGCATCAGAAGTTGTAACATCAGCAAGAGGATCAGTTTGAATAACTGGATGCGGAATTTGATTATACTCTTCTCCTTCAAAAACTTTCTTGAAATTCTCATCTTGACACAAATAACTTGCAAAAGAATGCGAATGCTTCAGATTATGCAATTGCCGATTAAGATCTAAAATCTCAACATTTAAATCTGATATCTTCTTCTGTGCTTCACCCAATGTTTTTTCTGAATCAATTAACTGCTCTGAAACTCTGTTTGACAATGATTTTTATACTTATCATATTATCATGTGCATCATACACTTCTTGTGTCATTTTTCCTATTTGTCTTTGTAAATGTCCACAATTCTGTTCAACAACTTATTCTGTCGAACCAACTCAGCTCTAGCTTCAACTAGAATTGTGTTATCATTTTCATAACTCTTTGCTTTTGTAGCAAGCTCATCACAAGTTTGATTGAGAACATCAAGCTTTGTTTTTGATTTCTCAAACAAAGCATCAAAATCTTCACAAAGTTCTTCAGCTTTGAGTTTATGTTTCGTAACTTCCTTTAACAACTTTTCATTCTCAGCAAGCAACTTGACAACTTTTGTCATGAGCTCTTCATTTTCTGTAGGCTCGTGGTTAGAGTCAACTAACCAAACAAGTTACTTAAAGGTATCAAACAAGAAAGGCGGAATCAGACTTGTTTGTGTTAATGTTTAGAAAGCTTTGATCGATAAAAGTAACTAGTAAACAAGAAGTAAAGTAGATGAACACGAGATATCAATTCCAAGCACTACTATTGTTGGTACTAGAATTCAGGAGATCATGAGCAGCTCGCATCAGCTCGCAAGCACATCACTGTAAGGATCCTGGACTATATTTATTTACTAACGATTGCTTCTTCTTTGTTTGTTTGTTATTCACAGGTTGACTCAAGTATTATTCACGTGTCCTAAAGACTCGGTCAGCTGAGATAAACGTGCAAATCAGCTAAAACCATGAGCAGGGTTAGAATTCCGGATCAACAATTGTCAAGGCTGCAATCATTTCAGAAGTGGTTTTATGATAATCAATCTGGTGAAGCTGTTATAAGAATTGGAGAAGATGCTGAGATAAGGTTATTTGATCCTATGGAAGTATTTTCTTTTAGCAATGACGATCTGAAGACCTTGTGTGAGAATCATATCAGATATGGGGCTGGAGATGACACCGCAGATGAGGCAAACTTGTTTATGAGAGTTGCCAACAAAGCCCGGGGAATTGTCAAGGAAATCAAGGATTTAGCACTGAAAGTTAGGGCTAATGAAGATAGAATGGAAGAGGATAGGGATCTGGCAAATATGATGAACAAAACCTTGGGCAGTCTTGGAGAATCTTCTGATCAGGCTAAGAATCCAGCCGAAGTCCCCGTTGCTGCTGAGACAACTGTTGTGGGGGAATCCGAGGCTGAAGTCCCCGTTGCTACTGAGACAAATGATTTGGGGGAAACTGAAGATAATGTTCCTGTTGCTGTCAATGAAACCGCTTTGGAGATTTCAGAAACGAATGTCCCCGTTGCAAATGAACCAACTGTTGTGGGGGAATCAGAGATTACTGATTTGAACAAAGTGCCAAGCCCTAATGAAGCCGGAGCTGAAGAATGAAGATCAAGAGGCTGAATCCCTCCCTAGGGGGAATATTGAAGATCAATGTAGGGAGGAATTCGTTGTGTTGTTTAGTTAACTTGTTTAGTTTAGTTTCTCTGTGTAATGTTGTCTTTTGGTAGGCTAGCGAAACTACCGAGCGAAACTGTAGTTTCGCTCGGTACCTAGTTTAGACTGTCTTAGTGACAGTTTCGCTTGGCCAGCGAAACTGCCAGCGAAACTGTCTACTGGACAGTATATAATAGCCGACTTTGTGCAGTCTTTTGTAACTTTGGCAACTTGGTGAACCCTAATACAAGAAATCGATTATTGGTGAGTTTTGGTGACGGCTAGGAGCATTTTATACTATATTTGTAGCTTGTTTTCATCTCTTATCAATCATTTGGTTCAAGTTGTGATTGTTCAATACTAGAAAACCATTTTAGCTATTGGAAATCATCTATTGTTGTTATTTCTTTGGTTTTCTTCTCAAAACACCATCATTTGGTTCAAGTTGTTATTTCTTTGGTTTTCTTCTCAAATCATCTATTGTTGTTATTACCTTAAATCTTCCTATCAACAAAACAAGCTCAAAAGCAGCTATATTCACCACCCTGGTAAGCCCAGTAGTTACATACACGATCCTGGTGATACCAATTGTGAACACAATTGAAGAATGATTTTCGTCATTTAATACAAGAAAGTCTGGCCTCTTCTGTAACATCCCTGGATAAACCTCGAGAATCAGAGTGAATTTTCCAAGAAAAATAAAAGGGGAATTTTTTCTGGAGTGATGTGGGGTGTATCATGTTCCTTTTGAAACGATGCAGCCCGCATCGAGTGGCGGGTCGCCGGGTCGGATGCGCTACCCGGAAAAGATCTGCGAAATATCATGATGGCGATGCGGGGCATATCGCCTGCTGAAGTGATCCCATGCGCCCCGCATCAATCCCAGGTCTATAAAAACGAGTTTTCTTCACATTTCCGCTCATTTCTCACACTACAACTTTGAGAACTCCTCTCCTCTCCGCCCCTTTTCCCCTGAGATACTTAATTCCGGCCAGTAGGAGGGTCTTGCAACAAGATAAAAGCATAAACAAGTTCCACGAAGCTCGAGTAAGCTCCTTGTTCTTCCATTTCATCATTTCAAGCTTGGTCTCTTGTGAGTTCACTACTGATCAGTAGTCGTTGATGCTCCAGATGTTGATGCATTTCCGATAAAGATTGATATAAAGCTTGCGGGAGTGCTCTTGTGGTGAACGAAGGTTAGTATATGTTCGGTTTTGCATTTCATCATGATTTTGGACAAACCCACCTCTAATACTAAGTTTGATGATGCATGCAAGAAAGTATATAGCATCTGGATTTTTCTACGAGGCTGAGATAGTGAAGACCCGCTTAGATTTGCCTTAGTAAAAGCTCTATTGCATAAGGTACAACTAGTTAATGCATGCATGTTATTATCTCGGGTTTAGATTGCAAATCTGAGTTGTGGTCAGGGAAACTTGACAACCTCAGTGGCAGAAATGTCACAAGATGAGGATTTGGTCATTGGGGGTGGAGACCCATTGTTGTATTTTAGTGTTTGGACCCGAAACCGAGTATTTTGGACTTTTTGAAATGGGTTCATGACACCTGGATGATCTCAATGGCTCTTGGCCCTAAATCTGAGTTAGAATCAGTCCATAGGTGGAAACCAAAGTGTTGGATTGATTGAAATTTGTCAAACCCGCTTGCAATATGATTTCGGGTAAATTTGTGACAAAACTGGGACTTGTAACTTTGGCTGGATAGGCCCTCAGTGCCTAAATTCTTGATATTTTGCTACTGGGAATGTTTGGAACAAAAACCCATTGTCGAAACGAGTCAAAACTGAAAAATGGCAAAATGTCACTAAAAGACAAAATAGTCGTTGCGGGGTGCATCGCCTTCGGATGACCATGTCGCAGCCCGCATCACCCCCAGAAATCAGCTGGGTACTTCTGACCCGATGCGGGGTGCATCGCTTAGCCAGTAACCCTTTGCGGCCCGCATCGACTCTGTGACCAGAATTAGTGATTTTGTTTGCTTTGTGTCTTTGGAAATATCGAGCGACCCGGTCTATTTATTTATACGAGTATGGGCATAATGGTTTCCTCTAATGATATTGTACTTCCTGGTTGGGGCCCTATGATCTCGTCGGGTGTTTGTTGTCCACTCGGTATGTTCCCAGGAGTGTTGTTAAACCTCACGTTTGTTTGTGGATTTTTGCTACCAGTCGCTTTAGCATTTTTATTTGCGGATAGGTTCTGGTATAATTATACATATATCATTATAATATACTTGCACTGTGATACACTTGGATGCTTGGATTCTCGTACCCTGTGACGCTTGTTTGATCCACCATTTGATATCTGTGAGTTGGTAGCTTTTCCCCTACTTTAACATTTTAACGTTTTGGGGTGTACATGAACCATGCCAAACTATTTCTTGTTTGTTTGTTATTGTGCTTAGGTATTTGTTACCGTGTTATAAATTTAAACTCGCATGTTACGAGACGTTCATGTTGATTAGTATGGTTAATTTGGGCCTAAGTGTTAGGCCACAAAGACATATATTGCACCAATACAGCTGTAGAGTTAGATCAAGGTGTCTCATACCCGTTTGTTGGACCTATTAGGGGTCGGGTGATGGCGTATATGCCTAGTCCACAAAGGAAGGCGTGCGGCCGTAGGATCGTACCCCCGGAGTGCTGGTTTAACCATAGAAATTTATAACAGGCACAGTGTTGTTACTTGATTTGTGGAAACTTGTTTTGAGTCAAATGCGCTACGACTCACCAACAACTTTTGTTGTTGACGTATTTTTCGTTCATGTGCAGGAAAGTAAAGCTTTGGGCGGATGTCACGTTTGGATGTTAGGGACGAGTTGAGTTTTGTACCCGGTGAGGTTGATTTTGGGATTAGTTCCCAGTCATAACTATCTTATGTTGTCTGTTTGTTTTTCATTTGACCATGCTGGTAGCCTTAGGTTCTGCCTGGGCGTAGAATGACGTGTAATACCTAAAACTTGATGTATTTAAGTCCATTTTGGTTTGTGTTTGATTTTGTATTGGACGGGTCGTCCGTTTGTGTGAGTTAACCTTGTGATCTTGCATCTATCTGTTTGCTTCTGCCTGTCCTGATACGGGCGGCCGGTCCAACTATCATCTCCCCCGCGCCTGGTAGGGCGCGGCGGGGCGGGGTATGACATGTTCATCAAAACAACACTAGTTATAAGCACAATAGTTATAGCCATTGCACTCCATTTCTTTGGGTATCTAATGTCAATTGTGGGGGCGCTTTTAACTGTCATGGCATCCATTATATTGCCATTTTTATCTTACCCGAAGATCTCAGGCACTTACATGATATTTGGACTTGAGTCAATGAGTATTGGATTCGTTGTGCTCATTGGGATCCTGATTGCAACTCTTGGTACTTACACATCGATGGTAGATATAGCAAAAGAACTATAAGCTAGGAATTACTATTTCTGAAACAAGAGAACTATGTAATGCATTCTAGTTGTTTGTCTCTCTTTTATCTTGCTAATTATCTTTTTTCATCTTCTAAACCAGCTCATCATGATATATGGACTTATGGTGTGATCATCAATTGCTAGCACAATCATCAACATGACAATATTTAAAACCTAAAATGATCTAATGAAACCTTTGGTCCTAGAAACACGCTAAGTATCTTAGTCTAGGAAAATTATTTTTTAACGGCAATTATCATACTTCTACTTCTAAACTACACACCATATATATATTTTTGTCAAGATTTGAACGTGTGTAGTTTAGTCCATTGAAACATGTGTTGAGGAAGGAGGAAGTGAGAGTCGTGGCCAAGTGATGATGTTCTTGCGATTCCATTTTGTTTTGAAAGAGAGGAAGAAATAATTCTTGAAATTTTCTTTTTGTAGGGTTTATCCTCAATTCAAATTGTCAATTCTGTAATTTAAATTTTTGATGATAATGCAAACTTGGAAAACATGTGTTTGAATGGTGTAACCTTTAAGAAATATTTTAATGGCCATAAAAGTTTTCCTTATAGAAGTTTTTGAGTTTCAAAATATCTATAATTTCCTTATTCATTATATGCCACATACATAAACGGTGCTTGGACTGGGTAATAACACTTGCAATAGCACTTTTCATCGAGGAATCCTGGTTCATTAAAACTAATACAGGTTGTTTATTATGAGCCTTCAAAAAAATTTAAAGCAACAACTTGTATGTCTCGAGCGTTTCATCAACTATTAAGGCGGTACCGAATGTAACGTATCTCTTGTGATGGTCAACACCAGTGAACGGTTGAAAAATCATGTCGTACCTAAATAAAAAGCAAATTAGAATCATAAATACATTAAGGAACATGTAAAGGTTGAAAGAACATTATGTTGCATATATGCAAAGTAATACTTACTGATTAGTTTTGTATGTTGCATAAAATGCTAACACGTCACCAAATGCCTCATAGTTGCATCTCGAAACCCCATCGGCCCAGAATAAAAACCTTAATTCCCCACCAACGACCTCGTGATAAAAGTAAAAATTGTTCAAGGTCAACACACGAGACGACAAGTTATCAATAACTAATTCGGCATCTTTATTAGCAATATATATCTAGACATCTCTAGCAAACTTCTTATAATCGGTTGCGGTACCATGGAAATTTTGTGGACCACCCTTTAATGCACATTGTAACTTGTGGGCTTTAATCGCACCAATCTTGTTAAGACTAAGCTTATGAACAATATGTTGTTCATAAAATCCCATTTTCCTACGCTTGTTTGTAAAATCAACATTATCTTTGTCAACGAGAGGATGGTTATGCGATTTATAAAAAGCATAAATCTGAAATTTTGCCGTGTCTTGTATATATGAAACCCGGATGCATGCCATACAATTAATACGTTTGTACTTAGTACGACGGCGTTTCTTATTTAGATATGATGCCATACCCGTATTAGCAGAAGGGAATTTAGGTTTACCAGCCCTATTACAAATGATGTGCCTATGAGATATAGAATCACCAGTCTTTGTCTTTGTTAGAAGTGCCTAAACGCGGGGTAATACCAGTTTTCTCAGCATATAAACAATACATTTTAACAACATCATCCCACGTATCAGAAACATGAATGAACAATTAATGGTGCACGTCTGTTACAAAATTGTGTTGCATATATGAAACATATTATGTTGCATATATGTAATACAGTAGCATGCATGAATGTAACACATTATCTTGCATATATGAATCACATTGTGTACAATGTATGCAACACAGTTGCTTACACAATTTTCGAACATAAATACATACATGTGAATAATCATTGTTCAGGAACATAAATTCCCATGTTCTACAGCATCGATCAGCCGCAGTTGAAGCGTAGTATTGAAGCGGGAAGAAAAAGGTCGAACATTAGCAGACATGCTAGTTTGTACACACGCTCATGTGGAACGTCTTCACCTTCAGGTGCCTGGGCATTATTAAAGTTTAGCACAGGCGGACGCGTATCAATGTCAGCCGATGCTAATACATGTGGATCGTTAACGTCGGAAACATGAACATCGCTAACAGGCGCGTCATGATGTAATCAGATGGTGCTTGAATATCAACAAACAAATGGATTATATGATCAACGTCGACACAATCGTGTGTTTGGGAAGTGTTCAATTCGGACGTGGGAGCACAAACGTCAATAATTTCATATCCCGAATCATAATGAATTAAATCACCTTAATAAGTCACATGTGATAAACATTAATATTACATACATGTTTAACAGTCGCATTATGTTGCATATGTGTAACCTAACGTTAAAACTTACCTCCATTATCAATGTCTTCAAAACTCAAATCGCGTGTGAATACATGTTGTGAAGAAAAAGCACCATCATTTAAGCTGGGTACCAATTCCAAATTTTTTGATAAATTACCAGGATTTGACATGATTTCTTCAATTTTCGGATCTTTTGTTGCATGAACATTAGACATAGCTTGTTTGTTACAATTTAAGAGAGTATTCAGACACTGTTGTTCGGTAATGTTCAACACAAAAGAAAGAAAAAACAGTGCATCAAATTAATATAGATAGAAACGAACTTTACTGACTAGTTATTCGATCATAATGAATCATCGAGTACCTGATGATAAAACGAACTTAGAACAACGGAGAGGTCACTGTTATAAACCCTAGAACGAGTTGAGGGAGACGATCGCGATGCAGAAAACCTGAATCCATCGAGGACGACGATCGGAATGCAGAAAATAGCTGAGGATGATGGTTGCGATTTGAACCCTAGGAATATAGAGAAAGACGGCGACTGATAATGAACTGAAGAAACATGTTATGTTTGTACCAAATATAAAATATAAATGTAAAATTACTTTGTTGCCCTTCATTAAAGTTGGTTTTCCAGTTTTCCATCTAAGAACTAGTTTTCCATTGAATTTTGTCATATAATATATATATATATATACATATATATATATATA